>JAVXUP010003455.1:0-67290 GCA_033070095.1 Escallonia herrerae | reverse complement strand
ACAAAGTGAAGGAGTCCGAATGATCATGGAACGTAAACTAATATAGTTCGGCTGTACTAAAGATTGACGATTGCCGAAACCGACGTTCGATGAAGGTAATACCGTGTAGGTAGCCCCGACGTTTCCAACACTTATAACCACGGAAGTGAAGGTCGAATGGGGAGCAGATATATCAAATGTCGAAGACCAATTTATCGGAAAGACAGATATTAAGATCATTCGATGGAAAGAGTTTGTATTTATGTAAACTCAAGAAGATGTTGGTTTCCCCATATTTGCGTGAAGAGGTAGGTCTATACCAGTTTTGTTAGAGAGCAAACGGAGGGATAATTCCCACTACATGATATGGACAACGACACTGGATGATCAGTCCACATTACATGTGTATTGGGCAAGTCGATAGTAATACTGACTACACACAAAAAAGGATTATGGCCAACCAAACAGGTCCACCAATGTAAAGGATGGAAGATCAGCTGGCTCAAGAATATATATCATGTCCCTGGCAAAGATGAAATCTTCCCTCAGTGTCTCTCAACCACCTAAATCTGGAGTTATGCTATCATCCACGTGACGATGTGAAGGTTTATGGAAGAGGGCAAATTTCAAGTGACTGTCACGTGCGAGGATTTGAACTCAAAATCTCTGTGTCGCGTGAGTTGCCAAATAAGCTTATATTGACAGAACGGGAAATGAATTAGAGTACATTTCTACGGCATGCAAGGCTCACTCGTGTCAGCAATCCAGCCATCATAATGGTGCAAAGACAACTGGTCAGCTGACTTGCTCCCAAGAAGTTCGATAGGACATTTTATGGCAAGGCACAGTTGCCCTGTACTAAATCAACTCTCAAGCGAACTAGACGCTTGAGCTGATACAGTCAGGTGGGTTGGTCAAGGGGAACAAGAGATCCCTAGGAGGCAAGAAGTACAAGTACAATTTGGGCCTTGGGTTTTCTAGATATGTGTGGGCGTATATTCTTGAAATAACAATCTCAATATATTGCAATGCCTTTTCAACTAAATATGTTGTTAGACCATTTATACAACACTGATAAATCTAAAGCATGCGTGGAAGCGGACAGAGAGGCGTTTGCTGGTATCCGGTTGATAATGTTGAAGGACAATACTGACAATCTTTCTTCGTGAACCAAACAGAGATTGCCGTGGAGGAGACAGGTAAGGAGTTCAGTGTAACCAAGACACAGGGAGGGTAACTGGGTTGCAATTACAGAGCTCTCTGTCAGGGACAGTGGCCTATACATCAATTTCACTGTGTCCCCTTTCACGAGGTAGTTTACACCTCATAGAGGGGATGGTCATCGGTGGGGTGAAGCGGACTGGATATCGGAATTTCGCAGAGCCCCTAAAATCTGACCGGCCTCACCCAACTTGTCCTGGAGGACAATGGCGTGGTAGGGAACTAAAATTCAAGTTTAGGTCAGTTACCCTAACTCACGTCTTATCACTAAGTGCCAATCACTTGACGGGCCAGATTTCACCAAGCTTAGGGAGTATGAAAAACCTTTTTAGGGCAAACTTCGGCATAGAATATCCTTTGTAAGTATATCCTATGTAGGTCCTATCCCACAAACTTTCCAAAAAGGCCTATATCTTCAGTTTAACGTCTTCTAAGCATTGAATGTGCTGTCTGTGTTAATCCCAGAAATTGTAGGTAAGTTACACAATCTGACATTTCTTGACCTCCCGAATAACTAATTATAAGGGCAGATACACGGTTCCTTTTGCAATTATAAGTTTGATGCTTATAGCGACAATAATAATAATAATAATAATAATAATAATAATGTTAAAGAAACAATATAAGACATTCCAAACTTACTTACGATCAACGGACACTCAATCACGATTTTTGCAGTAACCTTGCAGCATAGTTAATATCCCCAAAAATTAGTGCCGAACTCCTCCTGAAATTTTAAACATGATAACGAATAAGAATCTTTGTCGAGGAGAATACAAACAAGTTAAGACAGTAATTGTTACACCGTTTATATTTGCGTAATCTTGTTTAGCATTTGTGCGTAAACTCCATGACTCCTTGTGCGATTTTTTTAAAAATGGGTCAAAATAGATAACAATAGCACTTGCAAGCTGTATAGACACTTTTAGATCAAAAGTTGACGCATCTTCGTTCTTATTGTTTAAATTTATAATGCTCCAATGGAGAGTAGTGTTAGAATACTCACAAATCATTGTTGATTTGTAGTTAGAATTCCCCCTTTCCATTGAAGTAGGGGAAGCAGGGTGAAAGCTCTAAGCCCACATATTCAGATTATGTGTTTAGGGCAACGTATTCGATCCATTCAAAGGGGGAAAAGAGTTGAATTGCACCCCTAGCAATGCCCTTCGGAGCGCATTGCTAGGGCTAAGTCAACGTTGATGATCTCTTTTTCTCGTATTCTCTTCCGTGGGAAACATACCTCCCACACCGTATCATCTGATGTCTCGCATCCATCGGGATAAGTGGTGCGTCTGTCTTATCTTCCCCTAAGGTACCGAATAGTCTTGAAAGGCCCTCTCTCAAATCCGAGCAACAAAACGAGGGAGTTGGTGAAACATATAGATATGCTTCTAATGAATAAGATGTGGATCCGTTCAAAGGCCCCTCCTAAAAAACTCAGGGCGTTAATTTTTTTCCAGGAATCTGTCAATACGAGGAGCGCAACCAAGTTTCAAACATCAAAGCCGTTGCCTTCCTTGTTTGGTTTGCATTCCACGTTGGTTCCAAAGAAAGGGTTGGAAAATGGAATCAGTCAATGGTCAGATAAGCCTCCCGTACCATTTCCTACGACAAGATTCGTCATACTTCGGAGCCCCGTACTAGCCTCGCCCTATCTAAAGGCAGGTGGAAGACAGCCCGCCACTATAGTTTGCCATGCTCTCGCTCCTATTTGCTCCCACCTCTCTTCTCCCCATAGCAGGGACCTCGCCAGCCTTCTCGGAAAGTGAGTGATCCTCGCTGCTGGGATTCCCTCCAGCTTTCCCATCCTTCTATCTTGAGGTAAGCTCTGCTGGGATCATCTACGGAGCTAAGTTTTACCACTTATAAACTATGACCGCTACCACTGATACAGCCACCATTGTTGTTAAGACAACCATCATTAATACCAACATACATCCATAATCGCTGCCACAATTATTGCTATGACTTCCGTTGTATAACACTATCACAGTCAGCCACAACCACCTCATGCAAAACCACCACCATTACCAAAAATATGATAGCATTCACATCTGCAAGATCAATTGCACGTTTACTGGCAATGCCACGTCCGCCTCCATCTTTTGCACATGCTAAAAGTTGTATGGTTTGTAATTAAGTTAGAAGTTGTCTTATGCATCATATATCTTACATCAGTGCATTAATTTTCCAAACTTATTCTAATTGGAACTGTTAATGCCCCAAATAAATTCAATTACCTCTTGTTATTTAATTTTAAAAAGAATTGGTTCTAAATCAAGTGTAACATCTTAAAAGGTTAGTGCATGAGACCACAAAACTCACGAAAAAGCGTACTAAGACCTAATGAGATTTTCTCCGGAGTTACTTTTAGCAATCTCAGTGGATAAAATGCTACTCTATTTCAAATCTCTTGGAGTTTCTAAGCCTTCTTTGGCTACACAAGTATAAAAATGGTTCACTATGACTTTGGCTACACAAGTATAAAGCTAGCGATAGAGTTGTTCGGCAGTCAGAAGCTTTTGTTTTGAATCGGCCAATTTAATCTGCAATTTTGTTGTAACATCATACGCTTGGCATGTCCTAAACCACTGAAAATACAAACTATACTTCCAAATTAGCACGTCATATCAATCTGGCGACAATCAACTGCACGTTGATTGTGTTATAGCTATAAATTGTTTACGCTGAATTGTCCGTCACTATGGAATTACAGTTCAAGGAAGGATGAAGCTCATAATGAACTATTATCTTTTCAACAATTAATACATCTGCAAAGGATTTTCATCAATTACTTTAAACAAACTTGCATTGACTTGTCACATCTCATAAAATTGAACCTGCAGCATTTATTAAAGTGGGTTGTTATCCACCCTTATATAAGTATGTGTAGTGGATGAAGGGCAAAGGGCACGGAGTGGTACGATCTTTGTTGCACAAGAATCTTGAAAATGTCATATACTTCACGAGACATTTATGAAGCAATGGGCTGTTACTAGGCGGGCGAAGATGAATTTCACTATTCTTTGCGTCAAAGTTTGCGTTATTCAAGACCCTATGTTAGTACATTACATGCAGAATGGTCTTATCAGTTGAATGAATGTAAGGTCTTCATAGCTGATTCATGACGCATGAATATACCCGTAATTCGGCAAAAGGCAGTCAACATGCCTCGGAATACACATATGGAGCTTGAATAGGCACTGCATCGCATACGTGAAGAAAATAATAGAATGAGAGTTCATCAAAGTAGGCATAACTTTTGTCGTATGGCGCGTGAAAGCTATGCAGATGGCAACAACAATGAAGCACAATTAAACTGGACTATGAGCTTTGAAACTGGATCTGTTTTTGATGCTCCAATGTCTGATAAAGATGACTGAAAATGGTTAGTGTCGAGACTAACTTGTTTATCAGCGTGGTCATGTCGACATACTGCTTCTCTGTAATTTACTTTTAAAATCTCAATGGTGCAGCACGTTATATTCTAATGAAGATGACTACAAATGATTAGTGGTCAACAATGCACGTGATTAATACAACAGGACTAATTATCAAGTGTCTACACACTATACCATCTACATGATTGCAGCCAACAATCGACCTGGATTTTCTTTAGTGTCAAATCCTAATTTTATCACCACCTTTACCAGTAACTTGGTTCTGAAATATTCAACCCTTGCAGTGCATGCCCATTTAAGCCATGACCATTTTTAAAGAGCACCAAACCGTCGAGTTGTTGAAAGTTCCATACATACCTATAAACTGTTGCTAGCAATCACTGAATATGTGAAAAGAATATTTTCTTTTTAGGAAACACGATTTGCCTTTACCACGTGTTTAAGAACCACGACATGAACACGTAAGCAACAACAATTCCAACATAAATTATGGGTTGTAACAACGGCTTCAGTTGCCTAACGCTTGCAAGTACAACGATCTCTATTGAAAACATTGTTATCGAACGCGATTGATTATAAATAGAGCTTTGGCTTTCACTTCAATTGCAGTCGTGGTTAGAAACCACGATTTCAATAGAAAACGTTTATAAAAACAACAACAGTTTCTATTGAAAACGTGGTCCTCGAAGGCGAGTGATATTATTCAACCTTTATCGAAGTTGTTACAAACCACAATTTTGTAAGAAGAAGTGGTTTTCATCTGCGATCTCTATTTCCCAACCTCGCTCTCTTTTTCTTTCCAAGTGTTCTTACAATTCTGTTTAAATTAGACAAATAAAATAAGATATAATTTTGGAATCAAGTTTTATTCTATAACATCGTGGTTCTAAACCGCGACGTCTAAAAGTGTGGTATGCGGATAAAGAAGTTTCAAAATGAAGTAGATAGCTAATACAATATTATTTAAGGAAAAAACTCTACAAACACAACCCATATCTTTGTGTAATGTAGCCGAATCTAGGTGAGTGTTATTTGACCCCAGAAAATGTTGTTCAATAATACACAATATATTGTAGGAGGGTCGTGCCAAAATATAATAACACATGGGTGAATATTAACACAACCTGACAAGATTCGTAGCATCCAGTCACTCGCATTATTGTAGACCAGGAGTTGTACCACTGAAACTAGTCAGGCCACCAAGAAGTTAGAAACAAAGCCATATCTTTGTGCAATCTAATAAAACACTGATTGAGTGTTGTTTGTCGTTCATAGTACAACTCTCAAGAGTGTTGCACGCTACTCATACTTTATGGAAATGACTTGTGTCTACACCCAACTCACTTATTCACATGGACATATCTCTTCTCAGTATCATGGTACCCCTCTACAAGCTGGCAGACAAAACATTTCATGTGAGAATTGCAACTGAGAACCCATTTAGAAGCTTAAGGAAAAAACAAGTGACAGGTACCGTTCACAGGCTGTAATTGACGTTGAGCAGTCTCAAGGCACTACAAAGTCAAAATTTACACACAGCATAAAACCCGCCTAACAAAACTTCATCCTTCATTGAAGGATAATCAGGTCGTTTGTGCTTGTGCGCCGAGGTTGTAGACAGTTCTGCTGGAAACAAGTCATTTTCTACAGGAATGCAAGTACATATATGCGAGAGTGTTTGTCAATATGTGCCGATGCTCAAGTCGTTTCCGTGCAGATGCAATGCTAAACCTTTTTTGGTAGGGGAAGTCCGAGCACCCCAACGTTACTTGGGGGGCACAATACCACATAGCTTGTGAAATCCGTCCACGCCAAGAAAGCATGAGGGATCCCAAAATGTGATGCGTTTTCCCTGTGTGCGAATGAAGACAAGCTTCAAGACACGCAAACCTATACCCATGGCGGGGAACAGGTTAACACCCTTGGAGTGCTAGGACATAAGATCTTCCCCAATAAAAAAAATAGTATTTTCTTCTACATAGAAACGACTTGGGCATCGGCACGTACCGACAAGCACCTTCGTGCAAAGTACTTGCGTTTCTGTAGAAAAAGACTTGTGTCAGCTAAATCGTGTATAACCTTGGCGCGCAAGCGCAAACAACATGACTATCCCGCAAGGTGCTCCACTTGTGCACAGTTTGATCATAGTTGAAGCTTGTCTTCGTTCGCGAACAGGGAAAGCGCGTCACTTTTTGGGATCCTTCATGGTTTCTTGGCGTGGGCGGATTTCACAATCTATGTGGTATTGTGCCCCGCCATGTGCATACGAAAAGTAACCTTGGGGTGCTCGAACATAAGCTCTTCCCCAATAAAAAAAATATTAGTATTGTCTTCTACACAGAAACGACTTGGGCATCGGCACGTACCGACAAGCACCTTTGAGCAAAGTACTTGCGTTTTTGTAGAAAACAACTTGTGTCAGTTAAACCGTGTACAACCTTGATGCGCAAGCGCAAACGACCTGACTATCCCGCAAGGTGCTCCACTTATGCATGGTTTGATTTGTCTTGAAACTTGTCTTCGTTCGCAAAAAGGGGAAAGCGCGTCAGGTTTTGGGACTTACTCATGGTTTCTTGGCATCGACGGACTTCACAATCTATGTGGTATCGTGCCCCGCCATGTGCATACAAAAAGAAACCTTGAGGTGCTAGGACATAAGCCCTTCCCCTATAAAAAAAAATTGGTTACTTTTCGTATGCACGTGGCGAGGCACAATGCCACATAGATTGTGAAATCTGCTAACGCCAAGAAACCACGAAGGATCCCAAAAATTGACGCGCTTTCCCTGTGCGCGAACGAAGACAAGCTTCAACTATGATCAAACCGTGCACAAGTGGAGCACCTTGCAGGATAGTCATGTCGTTCGCGCTTGCACGCCAAGGTTGTACACGGTTTATGTGACACAAGTCGTTTTCTGCAGAAAAGCAATGTACACGGTTTAGCTGACACAAGTCGTTTTCTGCAGAAAAGCAAGTACTTTGCGCGAAGGTACTTGTTGGTACGTGCCAATGCCCAAGTCGTTTCTGTGCAGAAGAAAATACTAATATTTTTTTATTGGTGAAGTGCTTATTTCCGAGCACCCCAAGGTTACTTTTTGTATGCACATGGCGGGACACAATACCACATAGATTGTGAAGTCCGCCCACGCCAAGAAACCATGAGTAAGTCCCAAAAAGTCGTCACTAAATCTCTTTTGGCAATTAATTATTTTTGAATTAGAGATCGTGTTGACCAGATAAACGACTACAGAAGCGGTCGCTGATTTTTTGTTAGCATTTAATTTTTGCGGTCAATAATCCTTTTGTTTTTTAGAGTCTGCATTTGATTCGGTAAAATCAGTAAACAAAATCATTACACTGTCAACCTGAACTCGTCGGATCAAACAAAAAGCAGTTATTGCAATGGCAACACCAAATTTCATACACATGAAGGCACATACAATTAAATACACTAGAAGTCTCGTAAGTTTATTCAACCACCAGAATGATGGCTAACACTCTCTTCACTACTAGTAGGAACTAAAAATACAATACACTACATAAACTTATTTATTTGCTGCTGTATCTGTCGTGCTTTCTTCATTGACTCGATGTATGACCTCATGAAGTTGTTCCGTCTGCATGATACTTGTTACAATCGTCATCGCCAATCACCAAGGGATTCTTTCCTATGCAATCACCATTGTTTCTCGTTCGTGCGAGTATAGATGGAGAAGATGGAGTAAGCCGAAAAGTCTTGGCACTCTCGCACCTCATAAGCCTTCTTTCCTTCTCACTCTTACGTCCTCTTGCCCGCGCGGTCATCAACTTTAGGCTCAAGTCCACGCTGCATGGAGCAAAAAAATTTAATTAACAAACTCATTGAAACAGCCAATGTGTGTTTATCAAAAAAGGTAATTTCTGGTAATATCCATACATAAATCTACGACCCCACATATCAGCCTACAGAAGGACAATTGAACTTGTGCAATTATCAGCCAACAATAAGTGCAGGCAATACTCGAAAATACTAAGTGGATTGCTTTCGACATGCTCTGAGTATTAATCAGAGGATTACCAAAATTACAAAAAGTGAAGGTGATGACTAAGCTTGAAGCAATTTGCAACCTCCTTTTACCTAACCAAGATATGAAACTCCAGACACAAGAGGCTGCTACAAGTCTAAAGTCAATAGTAACTGCACATGGCAGTCGTTATGAAATGCATGTTTAACCTAGATTACTCAAAATATAGTACAGTAACAGTTAAGTTGGTCCAAGACAGGCAATGGTGAACGAATTATTTAAGTAAGCTTCAATTAGGAGTAAACGCACTCTTCGATATTATAGCAAGAGATAGCAGGCGTGTATAGCGACCAGTGATGACAGCAGTCGCAAAAGCGATCGCTAATGGCCTAGTTTAGCTATTGCCATTCTAGCAGTCGCACGCTAAAGGCCTAATCTCTGAACAAGGGGATTAATTATTTTGCGAACAAAGACAAGCTTCAAGACACGCAAACTCTGCATGAGTGGAGGTTGTCGGTGATACAAGTCCCTTAACGCGTAAGAAATGCAGGTATATTTATTGCGAGGGTGGTTTTCGGTTTGTACAGATCCCCAAGTCGTTTCTCCTATTCCAACCGATGCATAAATGATAACTAGAAAAGTAGTAGGAATGACAAGCATCTCCGCACATCTGCACTTGCATTCTTGCAGAAACCGACTTGTGTCAATGTACTTCTCCACCTTATTAGCATTTTGTGCAGAAAATCAAGGCGTTTATATTCTTGCAACCAATGCAAATAGAAACTTTGCCTGAAGATTGTAGCACTTCCTAATACCCGTCTTTTTTGTGTGTGTGTGTTTTAAGCGTAGGGAGAATCAAATTCTTGAGCATTGCAAGAGTGTAGCAAGGTCCTTCGGCAAGGACCTCCACTTACTTTGCTTTTGGATTTTTTAAAGACTCAATTCGTACACTGGCAAAGTTGCTTTTGCATTTGGTTGCAATAGTACAAATAACTGGATCTGCACAAACAGACAAGCGTCGTTGCATATCAATACTTGTGCTCTCGCAGAATTTGACTTGTGTGAAAGTAAAGCTAGTCCCTCCACGTACCCCCCCCCCCCAAGCCCCACCC
This sequence comes from Escallonia herrerae, assembly GCA_033070095.1. Lineage (NCBI taxonomy): Eukaryota > Viridiplantae > Streptophyta > Magnoliopsida > Escalloniales > Escalloniaceae > Escallonia > Escallonia herrerae. Next base: position 57,574 of record JAVXUP010003455.1, on the reverse strand, counting down.
ACAAAACACCAAAGCACATAATCTCAAATCCTACAATATGCTTGCACAAGTTTATGGGGGAAAGTTTTGGAACCGCGGGATACGTAAACTAGTTTTGGCTGTTATAATACACGTGGCGGGGCACATTACCACATAGATTGTGAAATCCGTCCACGCCAAGAAATGATGAAGGATCCCAAAAAGTGACACGCTTTCCCCGTGTGCGAACGGGGACAACCTCTGAGACACGTAAACCGTGCACAAGTGGAGCACCTCGCGGGTTAGTCCGGTCGTTTTCCCACATGGTTTAAGCGAAACAAGTCCTTTTCTACAGGCATGTGACAAACAGATTACATGTGGAGGGAACCTGAATTCATGGGATACCCTTTTCCAGCAGGCATGTGAGCAGTTTAGAGGGAAAAGTATGAGAAGCACACTGAGTAAATTGGCATTAGCAGTTATAGTATACTGCATTTGGGAGGCCAGGAATATGAAAAATTATATTCAGCAAAACATAGTACAAAAATGATCATTGCACAGATAGAGGGGAGGATCAAGAATTGCATCTTGAGCTGAAAAATTTTGAAGGATAATACAACCAATAGACAGTTAAGTGAGATGTGGAATCTGTGCCCAACATTAGATAGATGTACTAGTACAAGATTTGTATTCGTTGTATGTGATGAAATATTGTAAAGAGTAGAGATTTGCATATGAAATAAAGAAAAAGCCACGAGAAAAACTACAAAGAAATTCAACATAAGTGTAGTTATCATTGCATGCGTGCCCATTTGTTTCTTACCGAACCAATTGTAGTGCAATTAACGTGTAATCCAAACTACTTTTTAACTCTTAATTCTATCTGTAATTGTTAATTATTATTATTTACGACTTAATTGGCATTTAAAGTCAGAGGTATGCGCTCGATAGCAAGAGGTAGCTTTCAGCCAATTCAAAAGGAAGCAACATCTTGGTCTTCATGGAGCTTGTTTGATTGCAAATTCCTTTAAGATCAGTTATTGGTTTACACTACACTTCGGAAATAGATATTGCAATGAAGATAAATCGCTATTGCAACAAAGATCGAGCCACCTTACAAGAGAAGGCACAACATTAAATGATAAACGACCTTGCTTATCAAAACATAGTCTTTCATCCTCAAGAGGTACGAAAGACTAACAAGCCTAACCGATATAATGAACTCAAAATCAGTAGGCTCAAATCTCATGATCCAAGAGGCTATGAGAGTGAACTCAAAATTAGTAGGCTAAAATCTCATGATCCAAGAAGCTATGAGAGGTCCAAATCAGTAGTGACCACACTGCCTTGCCTCTTTGAGTAATCCCAACTTTTATCCTTTAGTTTTGGCCAACGTTGCTTCATTAGGTGCAGGCCAAGATGAACTGCTTCAGCAGAGCCCTCAAAAACCAGATCCTATGCTTTGGATGGAGACTGCAAATACAACCCGAGCCACTAGAGCCTAGAGGCATTCTTGAAAAGCCATTGCATCCAATAATTCGCATTAAAGAAAAATGGTGTTTTAAGGTTATAAAGAGGTTGGCGAGTTTAGGAGCGTTTCACTGCTCTAAGTTGTACTTTAGTGTTATCTGCTCCAATAATAAGCAGCAGAAGAACTTGCCAGAACGGTAACATAAAAAAAACGGTGTTAACTGCTAGTTTAGATGGTAGAATCTCTTGGCATCGTGCCAAAGGACTTGAGATCGATTCTCACCTAGACGTAGGATTCGGGAGGAGGGAGAGCTACTCCCGATGTGCAGCCCAATAAATTTTACATCGATAATCATAGACACCAAAAAAATTTGTTTTCCAAAATGGTGTGGTTCATTCTGGTCCAGCTGTTTACAAACAGCATGACCACATTTTAAAGCTAGATAAGCTTGATGGACTAAGCTTGACTAATCCTAGGCTTGACTAGGCTCAGCTTGTTTGCAGCCAAAACTCCATATGTGCCTCTTGATCACATGGAGACTGTTGTTTTCTGGATTGACAGTACACTGATTCACATAAATACCAACACTTCAATTTCTTTAGCAAGTACAGTTGTTTTCTTGGTATATTGTTTGCCGGAGCAACAGGCTTAACGTGCTCTTATGGACGTTGAGGAAGCAAAGGCCATTTTTCCAAAGCATTAGTCAGTAACATAGTTCTGACCCGAGTAGATTATTCAAGTCTTTCTAAAAACTTAAGCATCCTCCATGATGATTGTCTGTCATGGAGAAGCTTTTTAATCTAAGTTGTTACTCAGAAAAGAACAGCTGGTTTACCACCCGTTCACCACCCTTGGATTTAAATTTTAGTGAAGCATCGTTCCCTAATCTTTGCGTCGATTCCTTTCCCTTCTCTACAATTTAGATGTTAGAATATATCCACCACTATTCAGTTCATAACGTAGCAGTGACTTGACAACGTTTTTCAAGGCATTAAGCAATGTTAGACTGTAATGGATCCTATTACTTGCTCAATTCGTTATCCCGTGACATATTTCGTGTGGCCCTTGGTTCGTTATCCCGTGACATATTTCGTGTGGCCCTCGGTTTTGATTCTGCCAAATGAAGACTTCATCATCCTTAGTTGGATGGAAGTAGGTGGGATAAGGGATACCAAAATCATTTGCATTCCACAGGCTTGATTCTACCACAAGCATTGACATGTTTTTTGCAGCCAGCAAGAACAAGAGCTTGTTGCCCCAGTCTGTTTCTTCATCACTCGCTCTCCTGAAATCCCAAGTAATCCTCCCCGCGACAAGAAAATGATCTTTCCCTCCCATTATGCTCCACTCTGGCCTCTTCTCAAGCGAATTAACCAAATCAAGAGATGCAGCATCCCTCATCGACGTGTTGTACCCCCATAGATACCGAGCAATATCGAATCCAGCATAGAATGGCACAAAAATTGCAGCGGCGAGAGAAGAATCACGAGTCAAGCATTCATACTGCTTCATTCGATTGCTAAAAATCACATCAACAGCAAATTGATTTGTGGCATACCATCCAGTATTTGAGAACACTCCCTCGGTATTCTCTAGTGGGGGGCCAAGTCCGGCATTAGTAGTGACCTTACACATGTTGGTCCATAAGCTAAGACTCCTACACTGCTTGAGCATGTCCTTATTAAACCGCGGAGGAAGGTCATGAACATAGATATATCGCCCACCACAAGGATCACTCTTGTTCTCTACGGTTCTCAATGCCCTCATGAATGGAAAGTCCTCTTATTAACGAAAAACATTAGGTGTAGTTGGAGGAGTCGTCACCGAATGACTAACAGGCTTTGGTTGGGCAGTAACCGGACTATGATCAACAGAAAACTCTAGCTTAGGATTAGCATTGACCACAGGATTGCTCGATTGGGTGTTGACAAAGTTAGGAGTAACAGAAACATCTGGTTCATGGCGAATATCAACTTTGGGACGAACTAATAGGTGTCGGCTCATCATTGCTAGACCGGGCAAAAATGGAATCTAATTGTGCAGCATCATCAATATTACTGCCACCCAGTACAACAAAATGGAAGTACAATAAGAAGAACCAAAAAAACGCCGCCAACAGCGACACTAACAAAGCCGGGAATGCTGATTCTTTCCTACACCCTTCTCCATATTATCCAAATGAGGCATCGCAGGTGAACGAAGTCTCATCAAATCCCAAAAACAATCAAAACCCAACCACTTTTGTACAAACAACTCATCAAAACAGCATGTTCCAATTGCCAAAGTCACACATTCAACACGCTCACCCTCCCTCCAGTTCTATCAAAACCCAAAAAAAACTAACAACATCTCTACAATCAACAATAATCAACAAAATCCCAAAAACCCTAATTCTTATTTCAAACAAGATTCTAAAACCATTCAAAGAAGGACACAGATATTCAAGAAAAATTCAAGAAACTGCGGATATATCTGAGTAAAGATTGAACCTTTATGATGCGTACGTGTCAAGATTTGAGGGACCAGATGTGCGAGTGCCCTGCGTGTGTGCGTGGAGGAGACAGAATTGGTTTGGAGAAATGGACCGTTTGGAGGGAAATTGAAGTGAGTGGGTGGGGTGGGGTGGGAATGGAATGGAATTGCCGTCGCAGGGGGGGAGTGGCGCCTGAGTGGGGTTGGATGTACTTTTGGAGGGAATTTAGATTTAGAATCTGATTGTGGAAAGAACTGGGAAGAGGGAGCTGGACCAGCGTCAAACAGGATGGGGGGTCAAACAGGATGGGGGAGGGGTAATTTGGGGATATCAAAAGATTTGTTTTAAAAAAAACCATTTTTTTTCTAACTCATCCCCCTTTTCAGATATTTCTAAAAGTAACCCCACTTTTTTACAATTTTTCAAACTAAACCCACCATCTACAAATTTTTTACCCCAAAACCCCTCTAAACCTAATTTTCCCTAAAAAAAATAGAGTTAAAAGGTTTACAAAGCTAGAGTTATACATATATTTAAGATTATAATTAAACCAAGTTTTGAAGAGAGGAAGGCTACAAGCCGATACACACACACACAAAACAGAAGTGAAACCAAAAGTACTGCAAGAATATGAGCAAAAGTTTGCAGCTTTCTTTTCCTTCCTTACCCGTTTTGTCCCTTCAGTTTTCAAAAGAAGGGCAAGAGAACGTGAACGTAACTATATAATGTAAAACTAAGAAACTCTATTTCAAGTTTAGTTCCCGCTGTTTGGGAAATATGACAATACTCTGGCAATTGTGACTGAACAATTAAAGTGATGTATGAAGATAAAGTGCATAGTCACTCTTAGCATGTCACCTATCACGCGAGGGCCGGATTATGATTGTGACCACTTTTATCCATACATCTACTCTGGTCCACCTATTATCCCTTAATCCTTGCTCATTTTAAATTTTCTTCTCAGAATAATCAACAAGTCATTGTCTTCCAGTAAGAAGAGGTAGCCTCTTCTGTCTATTGATATGCGCGTCAAATATGAGGGTAAGATACGTTTTAAGCCCCAAATACTCATCTCTCAGGCTCTCCTCTGCCATATACTGACTTAGGCATCGAAGGTTCCCTGTCGAATTCCCATCTGACGCATCGCCGCAAATGCTATGCGGATAGTTTCTGAGCTCTTTGTGATCTTTCACGATTTTGATCACAATATTTTGACGGAATCCAAGAGACGGACTAACTTAGTTCACTACTGATCTCATAACGATGATCTTTAAACACCCAGATCCAGCCGACCACAAGTTAACCAGGCACGACAGCATGGCCAGACAGCCTCTTTGTCCTTTTCCACGCCAACTCCTTGACCTAAAAGTTGCCAAGTCGAACAATAAAACCATCTCCCAACCCTCTCTTGAGACGCTTGCTCTCGCGCTGAAACCTACACAGCATGTATAACCAGTTCGGTTCACCAACCCTTTTAATTGTTGCATCCTTGATGTGACCACCCTTGATATTGAACATCACAGTGATAAGAAGAAGGTCCAACGCACCAAACCAGTAGAAGAACTCCTCTACGTGCCTTTGGAGTAAGAAAATTTGGAGCGCTGCTTGCTAATTGGCTCTTCCTTAGAGTCCCATTGTCTAACGAGTAGATCTTCTTCCTCTGCTCCAATGCTGATTTATTCGCTTGGAGCACAACAAACATCAGGAGCGGACCCATGAATGGGAGAACCAAAAAATCATATAAAAAAAATTGATGGCTAACATAAAAGAATTCACGTCATATCGAGAACATTAAACACGTCATATCGAGAACATTAAATGTAAAATAGATTGCACAATTTGACTGCTAATAATATAATTTTACTATTCATAATGATTTATTTATCTTAAAAATGTTAGTCAATAATAAATTACTAATCTTGTATGAAATAAGTTTAATTCTTGTTATATATATGTATTGCTGATGTGATTATTAGTTGTAAACACCTCTTCGACCTTCCCACATAGGACAATAGTACTTATAAATTAACATACTATAAGAATTTAATAAAAAAAAAACTAACATTGATCTATTCGTGATTTTTTTTTGTAATTTAAAGTTTTGAAATCTAGAAGAATTAATGAAGATGGAGCAAGAGAACGATAAAGACAAACACTATGTGGCACAAAAAATCAAAAGCACAACGAAACGAAACCCTAATACACTAATGTTACAATATGGTGACATTTTTGTAAATATTTTAAATATGATTATTTATTATGTAAAAAATTGAACAAAAAATTCCAAAATTTACAGGTGGTCCGCCACTGGCAGAATGCCAAAAATTACTACATCGGCCATCTTTCACCGACTTTGCATCGACCTAAAGCACAAGCCGGTCAACACTATAAGAAAGACATTTTTACCGATGAACTTTTAGCGACGTATGTATTTCTATCGCTAAAAGTCACTTCTACCGACGAAGTAGCCCATTGGTAAAAGTCCATAGCAAAGGAACTTTACCGACAAAATTTTCATCGATAAAGGTCCTTAGCAACGAACTATTATCGATAGACTTTTACAGACTGGTAATCCATCGCTAATTCAATATTTTGAATTTCTCCATTCTCTCCAGTAATTTTTTTTAATGTCTTTGGCAACAGATATTTATCAATTGATTGATTCCATCCGTCAAAGCCCACATGTTTCAAATTTGTTCAATAACCTTTAGCGACGGATTTTAGCGATGGCCAAAATCCGTTGCTAAAACTCATTACAACAGAAACCCTAATTCCTCTTCTCTTTTCTGTCCACCATCTCTCTCTGTCTCTCTACCCAACCCACCATCCACGTCCCCCACATCCACCCCCACTACTGCACCCCCACTTGCCCTGCCACAACCTTCGGCATCACAGATGGTAGTCTGTTCTTCCTCCAGCTCACTACCCTTCATCCTCGCTGCCACAGCCACACATGTGCTACCACAGCCTCTAGCGTAGTAGTGCCATGCACAGCCGTAACAATCCATCGTGCCACGCTGGCGCCACTGCCCTGCGGGTGACCGCATCTCCACCACTACTGGCCATGTCTCGGGCTGCTACTCCGTTTTTCTATAGGTGACTTTGAATTTTTTGATATGTTTTGGTAGTAATTTTTTTTGTATTTAGTCTGGTTGTAGAGAAACATTCAATTAATTAATTTGTGCTAATTTTTTTATGATATATTTTTGTATTAAATTTGTTTTATTTAATTTTCTTGTAAAGAAATTTGCAACTGTATGAGATTATTTTCCAAATTGTCCAAGGTGGACAATTTGGAAAATAAGTTTCTATAAAATATGTATTGACTCATGCTACGTATAAAATGTCTTGAAAATTTGGCAAACCATTCTCCTGTGTTTCTCCAGGTGCATACGACATCGATGTCATATACTTGGACAAGAGGAGGTGCTGTCAAATATTCTGTAGACATTGGAGAAAGCATGCGTCTTTAACTATTTTGTAAATATGTACCCTGAATGGGATAAGACAACTACCTATTAGAGATTGGAGGGAGTATAGACAGATGTTGTCACATGCAGGCATTCATTTACATATCAAACCCACCTGATTACTGGTTTTAATTTAAGGTGTTATATAGTAATCCCAGTGAGCATGTCATTCGATCAATGTTCGATGAAAAGAAAAAATGATGATGATTTTGAGGATTGCATCAATGAATTTGTCGAGCTTGCTCATGCTCATCTTGCATATATTGACTTTAAGAAGATAAGGTGTATGTGTAGAAACTGTGAGTTATTATATTTGAGAAAAAGAATGGTGGTAAAAATATCATATTCTCCAATATGGTTTTATGAGTGGATACACATTGTGGATCAACATGGGAAAACAATAGTATTGTCAAGCAACATCGCTAATCAACCTGAAGCTAGGGTGGATGCACAGTATGATTATCGAGATATGGTTATAGATGTTGGGCATGTTAATGTTGATTAGGGTGCTTATCACAATGATGACCACGCACAAGAGTCTAATGGGCATGGTCATCAGTTTTATGATTTATTAAAAGGCGTCAGGGATTCATTGTAGGATGAAATTAAGAAGCACATAAGGTTGTCTTCAGGTAGTAGGTTATTACAGTTAAAATCAGACAACAGGTTGAGTGAGAAAGGATTTAACGAGATTGTAAAGTTTATCAAGGAAATTTTATTAGGGAGAATGAGAAGCTACCACCGTTGCATTATAATGCCAAAAAGACAATGATGAAACCTTGATTAGGTTATGATAGGATAGATGCTTGCCAATGATGATTGTGTACTATTTTGCAAAGAGAATAAGAATTTAATGAAATGTCTAGTTTATGATCATCCAAGGTACAAGCTGGAAAAATGGAAAAAGAAAAACATAGCATGAATGATATTGCAATATCTTTTGATTATGACAAGGCTTTAGAGGATGTACTACTCCTCTGACATGGCTGAATATACGACGCTCACAACGACACTCGTAATAAGGATGCCGATGTGATGACACACCCTGGTGATGGAGACGTGTGGGAGGACTTTGCTTATGATATTCGGAATGGTAGACTCGGTTTGGAGACTTATGGATTTTATCATTTCGGACAGTCTAGCATGTCCTACTTTACATGACCTGTTATTTTTGTCCTGTATAACCTTTCCCCTAGAATGTGCATGAAGAATCCTTACATGTTTTTTTGTCGCTTATTTTGAGGCCAAAAAGTCATGTTAAGCACATATATGTATATTTAAAGTAATTGATTGATGAATTTAATTTTCTATGGGTTTATAGAGTTCAAACTTATGATGCATCTCTCAAACAGAACTTTCAAATGAGCGTTGCATTTGATGTGGACTATACACAACTTTCCTACACTGGAACGACGTGTCGCTGGAGCACATGAAAAGTTAAAATGCCCCGCTAGTATGGTCACGAACCCTGGTTTTAAGCCAAAAAAATGGCAGAAAGGCTTCATGGTTCGGATGTCATCATAAGTTGTTGTCACCTGATCGTCAGTTTCATCGACAAAAGGATAAATTTGATTGAACAATGAAGCGTGAAGTTGTCAAACTGGACTATATATCTAGCGATGAAGTGCTTTCACACCTGTAGGAACTTGATGCTGACATAACATACAAAGGTGTTGTAGATCAAAGATTCCAGGATATGAAGAAAAGCACAATTGGCAAAAATAGTGCACTTTTTGAAAGTCAAGCTATTGAAGGACAGTTTTACTCAAAACAACATAGACGTGATACACATTGAGAAGAAAGTTTTGATAACGTGTTCAACACGATGATAAATATGAAGGGCAAATCGAAAGATTATCTTAAGGCAAATTAAAGAAGGATATACAAAGTTTTGGTGTAAAACATGAATTGCACTGTGCAAGTTAGCAGTAAGACAATACAGCCCGAAGCACTATACTGTTTAGATAAGAAGCAAGTAGAGAAGGTGTGTCAATGGGTTAGGAATTTCAAGCTTTCGGATGGGTATGCATCCAATATATCTTGTTGCTATAATGCATAAGGTAGTAAGTCTCAAGGGATGATGACTCACCATTGTCACGTATTTATGAAAAAGTTCACTCGTTTTACCTTTCAAGGGTTTTGCCAGAGGCTATATCTTAGACTTTGATAGAATTATCTCATTTCTTTCGAGATTTATGTTATTTCGCACTCCAAGTAAGTAATATGGAGGTGCTTGAGAAAAATATTGTAACAACAGTTTGCAACTTGAGAAAATCTCCGCACCATTCTTCTTTGATTTAATGGAGCATTTGCTCGTTCACTTAGCGTATGAAGCTAAGATGGGGGGATAGTAGATGTATCCATTTGTGAGGTAATATGTTAATTCGTCGTTGTTATGTCACATAATCAAACCCTATTACCTTTGATTTCAGTTAACTCTATTCTATAAACTTCTAAGTTCATATTTTATTTGAAGAAAAAAGTCCGTAATGAAGCTCTTCTTGAGGGCGCAATTTTTGACGCTCACATAATGGAACAACTTTTCAACTTTTGTAGCCAATATCTTGATGTTGATACAAACTTAAATTAAACAGGTCAAAATAAGGGAAGCCAGCACAAATTTAGAAGGACATCTATCAATATTCAAACATTCAAATTGTCCATTCGGACAAATTTATACTTGGTGGCTAAGGGCTAAAGAGTATAATGCTGCCACAGTATACACCCTTTTACATTGTGAAGAAGTTTCATCTTTTGTTGACCAAGTTAATGTCTTCATATAATTACTGTGACCACTTGAAAATTAATGAGAATTTAGTTGCTTATATTGATTTGCAGTGAGTTTGATGCGAAATCTCAAGTCTCAAATCCAGTAGGGCTTGAATTTTATCAAAAAATGCTATTTATTGAGTGCTTCAAAAAACCTGTAAGTGTGAAGCCAAATTATACTATATAGTGATGTGATCAGTTAGTATCCTAATATATCTTTATTTTATCGCGTCTTTTATAGTGGTTTAATCTATCGACAAACCAGTTGACTCCCGTTTGAAAGTATTAGCTCAAGGCCAAGCTTCATGGAACTCTTCTCCTGATAAAATTTAATACATATGCAGGAAAGCAATGTCCCGAAGATGGCATTCATAACTAATCAGAACCATTTTTGCTACAAGGTCATGCCCTTCGGTTGAAAAATGCCGGAGCAACTTCTAAGCGGCTTGGTCATAAGATCTTTAAGACTTTAAAAGGCTAGAACATGGAGGTCTATGTCGAATAACATGTTGGCCAAGAGACTCAAAAAAAAAAGCCAGCTAAGTAATCTCCATGATTGGCTCAATCTCTTGCGACAATATTTAATATGCTTTAATCCTGCCTAATGTGCCTTCGGAGTTGCCTGCGACAAGTTTCTAGGCTTCGTGTTTTCTCATAGGGGCATTGAAGCTTATCCAGAGAAGATCAAGGCGAACTAAGATATGGCTCCTTTATGTACAATCAGGGACGTGCAAGCGCTTATAGGGTGCGTTGCCGCCCTAAGCCACTTTCTCTCTGAATGAGCCGAAAGTGGCTAATCTTTCAGTGATGGGGCTTTACTAAAGGATTTTTACCAGCTGACATTCTGTCGGTAAAATTATTTATTTACAGAAATTTTACTTTTAGTAACTAAAAATTATGTCGCTAAAAGTGGTTTTATCTTTTAGTGAAAGTTGAAGAAGTGCCCATTCGCGCCACAACATTAAGATATCATCAATTAGAGGTGAACAAACTTCTTGTTGTGAATTATCTACGTGAGGTTGACTATCCAGATCGGATGACCAATGTTATAATGGTTCCCAAGCCAAATGGTAAGTGGCACATTTGTATGGATTTTACTAATCTCATTTAGCCTACCCAATGGAGAGTTGTCCTCTTCCTTGCGTCGCTTCTTAGTTAAAGTCACCACTAGTCATGAGCTTCTAAGCTTCATGTAACTCTTCTCCTGATACAATTAAATACGTATGCAGGAAAGCAATGCCCCGAAGATGGCATTCATAACTAATCAGAACCATTTTTGGTACAAGGTCATGCCCTTCGGCTGGAAAAATGCCGGAGCAACTTCTAAGCGGCTTGGTGATAAGATCTTTAAGCCTTTAATAGGCTAGAACATGGAGGTCTATGTCGAATAACATGTTGGCCAAAAGAGTCAAAGCCAAAGACCAACTAAGTGATCTCCGTGATTGAGTCAATCTCTTGCGACAATATTTAATATGCTTCAATCCTGCCTAATATGCCTTTGGAGTTGCCTCTAACAAGTTTCTAGTCTTCACGTTTTCTCATAGGGGCATTGAAGCTTATCCTGAGAAGATCAAGGCAATCTAAGATATGGATCCTTCGTGTATAATCAAGGACATGCAAGAGCTCATAGGGCGCGTCTCCGTCCTATGCCACTTTCTCTCTGAATAAGCAGAAAGATGTTGATCTTCTTCATAACTCAGAAGGGTTTGAAGATGTTTAAATGGTCAACGGAGTGCCAAGCCTTCTTTGACGCGTTAAAAGCATACTTGATAAGGCTCTACTTCTTTCTAAATTACTTCCAGAGAAAGGTTGTTTCTTTATTTACGACAGCCAACTCTGCTATTAGGCTGTGCTTGTTCGATAAAAAGACTAGGTCTAGCGCCCCATCTACTATGCCAGCAAGGCCTTCCAATGAGCTGAAGTTCGCTATCCCAATATGGAGAAGTTAGCCTTGCACTAATGATTGACACTTGGAACCTCCATTTTTACTTGTCACATTCCTTTATCGTACTCATCAACAAGCCGCTATGTCTTATTTTGCACAAGCCTGACTTGTTCGGACACTTGGTGGCATAATCTATATATTGAACTTGGTAAGTTCGATATTTATTACAAGCCCCATCCTTTTCTTAAAGGGCAGGGTCTTTGGTTTCAGAGTCGACTACGCCTTTGCTGTTGAAGATGACAACGCATCAGAAGACCCTCTACTAGAGTCACTTTTCACGTGGACATGTTTTGTAGATGGGTCTTCCAACACAAATAGAAGTGGTGTTGTCCTTATCATTAAAGGATCAGACGGCCTAATAATTGAGTATGATCTCCATTTGGTTTTTCAACCTTCAACAAGAGGGCACAGTATGAAACCCTCATCACCAGAATGCACTTTCAAAGTTCATAGACCTAGAATCTCTCCAAGCCAACAACAATTCCCAACTGGTGGTCAAACGACTTTTAGAGGAGTACGAGGCCCATGATGTAGAGATGTGTCACTATCTTCACAAAGCCTAAGAGGTAATCAGCTTCTTCAAAGCATTTTTCCATTGAGCAAATTAGCAAAATGATAACACTCAAGCAGATGACCTATCACACTTGGCCTCCTACAGGACCAAAGTAGTATTCCTCATGAAGAGGTAATAAATGTAAGTGATGAATTGTCTGTGACTGAATGAATAAGACTTATTTGGATCAAGACATCCTGCCTTAGGACCAAGAAAGAGGCTAGGTCATCATCTTGCACTTACCTATATATGCTGTTGTAGAAGATTCTTGTACAAGAGATCCTTCACACCTCCCTACTTTTGCTGCCTTACTCCCTCTGAGGTTGAGTATGAGCTCTATGAAGTATACGAGGGAATATGTGGCCAGCACTTAGGAGGCAATGCTTTTGTGCATTATGTCCTCCGTTCATTGGACGTAAAAATGGTTTATACATTGAAAATATGTTCTTCTAGCCAAGGGGTCGACTGCATTACATCAACACAGCCGAGTGCAATACGGTAGTAGGCCACTACAGTCAACTGCATTGTTAGAACAGCTAGTTTGAGGGGGAATGAAGTCGACTGAATTGGTAACACTTACATTTACTGTTTTTGGTGCATTTAATGTCATACTTACTTCGAAATGACTATATTTATTGTGACACCTATATAAGCTAATTTTAGGCTTCGGTTTCAATAATCTATCTTATTCTACGCTCTTATTTATTCCAAATACATCACAACTCAAGCATTATATATTTTCTCTTCAATCTCATAAGTTTATATAATTAAGAGAGCATCTTTGTTGAGCAAACTATTATTGAAAGCAAGCATTCTTCAAGTCATCAATTGTCTCATCTTCCTATTGTCCGAAGGTTTATTTGTACTCATTTCTTTTGAAGAGGCTTTATTTGCACACATTTGATCTTTATAGAAGAATTGTTATTAAGGCTTGGGCTTGTCAAGTCTTTGGTGAGTTTTGTGGATTCAAGGCTTGTCCTTGGAATGGGGACATCACCAAGTTTTTGTTAGGTTTTTGATCTTGATAGGAAGAAGATTGTTACTAGTGGATTCTGATGCTCTCACAAGAAACTTCCTTGAAGAGGTGAATTTAGGATTGAGGATTGAATGTAGGATTGAGGATAATTCAAGCCAAATCATTTAAATCTCCTCGCCAAGTATCTCTAACTCAATCTTTTTGCTTATTACTTTGTAGTTATTTGAGATTGGGAAGTTAGGATATTGGTTGAGCTTGTATTGGTTTTATCAAATTCCCAATTAACTTTTAAAAACCTTTTCAACCCTCCCCCCTCCCCCCAACCTCTAGGGTTGTATTATTGGTCTTTAAGGAAAGCGTTGGCAAGATGGTAAGAAAAAGCCCAAGGGATTGGCACTCACTACTTTTTGATGCCTTATGGGCTTATAGAACGTCCAAAAGGACAAATGTTGGCACATATTTCTTTGCTCTAATGTATAGGCATGATGCTGTCGTATCAATAGAGCTTAACATGAGATCTAGAAGGATAGCCTTCCAAAATGTCCTAGAGCCAATTGACTATGATCAGGCTATGCTAATTCAACTGGAAAACTTGGATGGAGTAAGGTTATTCGCCCTCAATATTGCAAGCACAAAACTAGAGAATATCAAGGGCTTATGAAAAAAAGGTGAAAACTAAATCCTCTCTGTTTGATGATTTAGTTTGGAAGGTCATTTTACCTATTGGAGCAACAAGTACCTCTCTTAGGAAACGGTCCCCAAATTAGAAAGGCCTATTTAAAGTGCTTGAAGTCAAGAATAGAAGGACTAATAGGCTAAGTATCTTAGACAATGTGCCTCAGCAGCGCTTGATCAGTGGGAAGTACTTGTAGAAATGTTATCCAAGTAAGTGGGAAACTGGTGTCTGCTAACACTTTATTACTTTTTTTAAATCGTTTATGATTGCATTCAGTCAAGTTGGAGTGATGGAAGCCTTTTTTGCATAATTTACAATTTAACATTAAGATTAAGAATGATCTAATGTGGTTTGAGAAATCTTACTTAAATTGAGCAAGGAGACACATCGGAAAACAAAAGAAATAACAGAAACATAAAGGAAGGCAAAAGAAAACTTGGGGACTTTGCATTGATTGAAAAAATATATTCTTACCATAGCAATTTATTTTTTTGTGCTTAGCACATTGCTAGACCATTTGCCTGAAAAAATGCTTATTACCCTTTACTTAACCTTAGAGGCAATACAAGATTCATAATTTGGCAAAATTTGACCTCCTAACCCTGCGTACCCTCTACAACAAACATCATCTTTCCTGAGTCTGCAATTTTTCCTTATTGGCTTCAAGCAAAGCAATCTCCAACGTCCTTATCTCATCCGGAGCGAATAGCCTTGACTCCAGTATGGTATACATCACATGGTTAGAGACCAATCATTCCTTAACTCTGGCATCTGCTGGACGCCTTGGTTATATTGAGGTTGAAGGACTGATGTGGCATGCACGCCATCATGAACTTGACCAAATAGCTTTACAAACTCACCAAAGCGTTCTTTTGATTAAAGGAAAATTGGTTTGCATTCATCACCCCCTAGCAACACTTTCCATGATGGTTGACTTCTCCTCTTCACCATAGTAAACCATTGGGACAAAGAAAAAGCAACATAATTGCCTGCCAATAAAGTTCAAAATCATCCTGAGAGCCCTCGGGGATTGAAAAAAGGCAGTCTCTTCCTCAAAGCTTGTGTCTATCACTATAGAGACATGCTCAAAGTAGTTTTGAGATATCCCTGAGCTAGCAGAGGCCTTAGTAGGGTGTTCTGCCTTTAGGAAGCGATACTTAATTTGTTCCTAATTAAAGAAGGTAAATGTTAAGAAGTATCATGTAGAGAAGTTCTAAAGTAAGCTACAATAAAGCTACCAAGGTATAAAAATTACCTCAGCTTGGTCGAGGGGAGAATGGATCATGGGATTAGAGAGAGTAGCTTCCTCATATGATCAAATAGAGTAGCCCATGATCATGGGATCATGTTATGTTTAGGCCCAATGCTGAGGTAACTCACCGAAGCAGATCTAGCCGAGTTTATCAAACCGCTCCTGACCAACCATATCTGACCCGTTGTTTTCTTAAAATCCTCTCGATAATGAAGTTCTGAAACAATTGAAAAAAACCCAAGAAAATATTTCTATTTAGAGGTTGTTATCCGCCTCATACTCTCACTGTCAAGCCCTTATTAAGCTACTCAGTAAGGCCCAGATACCTATCCAAACCCAGCTTGAGGACTTATCCCAAGTACTAGGGGCTATTCATTCTGAAAATGTCCTCACTTTCTCGGAACCAACCACAATGGCCCGCTCCCTATTGCCATGCAAGAACTTAATAAGAAGATTCATTCAATCCTCATAGACAATGATTCTGCATTAAATGTTTGCCACTTACACACTATAAAATCCCTCTGCATTCATCCCTCAGAGTTTGCCCTTTCAAATCAAGCCATCCGAACATATGGAAATACTTAAAGATAAGTAATTGTTACAATCAAGCTTCCTAAGACTGTTAGTACTGCTAGTTTTGAAGTTGAGTTTCAAGTTATAGAAATACATGCCACATTTAATCTCCTGTTGGGAAGACCATGGATGCATTATGTAGGTGCAATCCCGTCTATATTGCCAAGAGGTTAAGTTCGTTTCGGATAAGGCCATCTTCATAATCATGGGTGATTCACAGAAGCCTCAGATAGGGCCGGTAGAATAGGATAAGGACAATGTTATGGTGCCACATGACTCATTGGATGTTCTACTCAGTGAATTCAGAATGGATAGCTTGGTACAATGTCTGGAGTACAAGGAGGTTTGTCATGGTAAAAACTTCCTCACCTTTGCCTCTTCCATTAACAACACAGTGCTTCTTATAATGAGAAAATTACACTACTTGCTCAAAAAATGTTCAGGCTGGAACTATTAAGGAGTTCCCAGTTTTCTAGCTCTCGAGAATAAAAAAGACCAGTTTGGACTAGGATATAAGCCAACTAATAAAGAGAGGAAGGAGGCTATCAGAAAAGTTGCCCACGCCAAGAAAGACAAAGAGAGCTGACAATACATGGATATCAAAGGTGTAATCACGGTCCCTAATATGAACGGATACTTTGTTAAGGAAGGGGAGAGTGGACCTTTTTACGAATTTAAAGAGCCTATCTACAATGTGGAAACAGAGAAGCTGATCAAAATATGAGAGATCTTCTATGACTGTGATTAGGTTGAGGAAGAGGAATTGACGATCCTGACCGAACTAGGTACGAAAGAGATTTTTGATTGGATGGATTTGATGGAACCGAAGGGAATGATATCATGCTTTAACGATATGCATATCTACGAAGTGGATGACCAGATTTTGAATCCAGCAAGCGTAATCACTCCAGCACAGGGTGATGCATCTAATTAGATGATCTGGTACGAACTGCTGACTGTGGGAGAGATTGCCAAAGGAAATCATGTTGCTGAAGATGTTCTGGAACCAAAAGACTTGGATGCTTATATCACGCAAGACAACCTGAATTTGCTCACTTATGATGTTTTCCCATACTATTTGCTTGATAATGTGATGGTTGATTTTGATTACCTCTTGGTTATTGATGTAGGTTATGATGAATTAATCAACACACTTAATGATGAGTGAGAACTGATGGACTTGGAAGAGAAAAAAATATTTAAAAGAAATGATGAAAGAAGTAGAAAATTGGGAACCTAGTCATGTCAAGCCACCAGTGGCCGAAGAAAAAATCAAAGTCAACATAGGTACACTTGAGAATGTAAACGAAATCAAAATAGAGGTTGGCCTAAATGAGAGAGAGGGAGAGAGAGAGAGAGAGAGAGGTAATCACTGCACTCTTTAGGGAATTCATAAATGTATTTGGTTGGTCACAAAGTGACATGCCCGGTATAGACCCATTGATTGTGGAACACTACTTACCTACCATGCCTGAAGCAAAGCTTGTCAATCATAAACTCCGTAAGTTGAGACCGGAGTGGTTCTTTAGGTTTAAAGATGAGGTTATGAAGTTACTCCACTTTGGATTTATCAAACTGATTGAGTACCCTACCTGGCTAGCCAACATCGTACCAGTTCCCAAACTAACTAGTCAAGTCAGGATGTGTGTTGACTACCGAGAGCTTAACTGAGCTTCCCCTAAGGACGACTTTCCTTTGGCCACCATAGATATTATCATATAAAACATTGCTGAACATTGATTGGAGTCCTTCATAGATTGTTTTATGGTGTATAACCAAATAAAGATGGCTCCTGAGGACCAGGAGAAGTCAGCTTTCACCACCCCCTGCAGCTACCTACCAGCGAGCCGTTACCACCCTTTTCCACGATATGATTTACAAGGAGGTAGAAGTATATGTGGATGATATAATTATCAAGTCTAGAAAGCGAGAAGATCATTGTACAGTCGTGAGAAAGTATTTTGAAAGGTTAAGACAACATGAGACTCAACCCCCAGAAGTGTGTTTGGAATTACAACTGAAAAATTCTTGGGGTTCATGGTGAGAAAACGGGGTATAGATGTTGATCCAGATGTTCAAAGCCATAGTTGAGATGCCCCCAACTAGGAGCGAAAAGGAAATTCGAGGGTTCTTAGGCACAATCCTGTACATTAGACGATTTATATCCCAGTTGACCATGATTTGTGAGTCTATATTCAAGTTGTTAAAGAAAGGCTCGACCAATGAGTAAAACCCCTTATGCCAAGAAGTCTTTGACAAGATGAAACAGTTCCTTAGAAACCCCTTAGTCTTAAGCGCTCCGATACCCAGTAATCCCTTGTTGTTATATGTACCTAACCATGACGAATACCGTAGCAGAAGCCATGTTAGCCTAACAATTAGAGAATTCTTTGGTTGAGAGAGTCATCTACTATGTTTGCAAAAAATTGGCCCAAAGGGAGATGAACTACTCGGCCTTGAATAAGACATGTGTGTATCTAATTTAGATAACACAGAGATTAAGACATATTGTTTTAGCTTATCCTATTAAACAGTTTGCTAGGATGGATCCCATAAAATACCTGTTTGAGAAATCGGTCATGTCTAACCGCACAGCCAAGTGGCTTTTACTGCTTTCCAAATTTGATATCACCTATGCCACACAAAAGTCAATTAAGGGAAGATCGTGGCCGATTTGTTAGCCAATTGTCCAACAGAGGATACCAGCTATGGGAGGCCTAATTCCCCGACGATTTTGTGTCACATAATCCAAAATGAGAAGGAAATTGTATTTCGATGGAGCAGCAGATAGTAAGGGATTCAGAGTAGGGATATTGTTAACCTCGCCAGATAGAGCTCATTTACATCTAAGCATCAAGCTGAATTTTGTTGGTACTAACAACAATGACGAATATGAAGCTTGTATCATTGGTTTGAGATGGCTCTAAGCCAAGGAATTGGAGATGTTATAATAAATGGAGATTCAGTGTTGATAATATGCTAGATTCAAAGGATGCAGAAAATTAGAGATTAACGTCTACATGCATACCATGCCCATTTGGAGAAGATCGTAGATTAGTTCGAGGATGTGGAATTCCATTACCTACCCTAGTCTAAGAATAATTTTGCTAACGCTTTAGCCACACTCACGTATATGGTGGATATACACAAAGGACAGGAGGTCGAGCCATTCGTGATACAAAAAAGGGATAGACCAGCTTACTGTTTTGTGATAAGACCCGTAGAGGAGGATGGAGTAACCGAACCATGGTACACTAATGTTTAGAGTCTTATCCAGGATGCTAAATACCCTAATAGAGCTTTTGTGAAAGATCAAGTATCTTGAGAATGTGGGTCGTGCAGTTCATCATATGTGTCCACTGGTTGTATAAGATACACTTTAGTGGAAAAAATCTATTGTGCATAGATGAGAGAGAAAGCAATCAGATCATGGAGCATATACATGCTGGAAAGTGTGGAGCGCACATGAATGGCCGAATGATAGTGAAGAAGATTCTCTGACAGGAATATTATTAGAGTATGATGGAGCTAGACTGTGTTGTATATGTAAGGAGGTGTCACAAGTATCAAGTGTATGCCAACCTGCAACATCTGCCCTCCTGAGAGTTACAGAACATGACAGCTCTCTGGCCTTCAGTTTAGGGAATAGATGTGATATGGAAGATCAGCCTTAAGGCCTCTAATGGGCACAAATTTATTCTGGTAGCCATAGACTACTTCACGAAGTTGGTGGGAGCCGCTTCATATGCCATGCTCAACGCCAGAAAGGTAGCCCAATTCACTCGTACGAACATCATTTTTTGATACAGAGTGCCTTGAGAGTTAATTTCAGACAATTGGCTATATTTTGAAGGAGAATTCATAGACCTAGCAGAAGAGTATGGTGTCATCAGACACCGTTCGTCACCATACCATCCAATAACCAATGGGGCTGTAGAATCAACCAATAACAATATAAGAAAATGCTAATTAAGGTGACAAATTCCTATAGGATGGCCAAATAAGCTTCCCTATGCCATCTGTGACTATAGGACATCAGTGAGAACATCGACCGGAGCTACTCCATGTTCACTACTCTATGGCGTGGAGGTCGTACTCTGAGCATAATTGGAAGTGAACACTTTGAGAGTAGTAGTGGAAAACCAGATGGCAAGCAAGACTGGCAAGGCATAGATTTGAATAGTTAGCTTTAGTATATCAGAAAAGGTTGAAAGTGCTATATCATATTCTGGCTTATCAAAAATGAATTGCCCTAGCCTTTAACTGATGAATGGAGGGATTTTGTTTTAAAGAAGGAGATTTGATACTGAAGGAGGATATCGAACAAATCTGAAAACGACGAGAGAAGTTTGAACCCAATTGGCCAGGTCCTAATATGATCAAGCAAATCATAACCCGGGGTGAAGCATTGTTAGTCGATTTAGATGGCATTGAGTTATCACAATTAGTCAACCTAGACCGACTAAAGAAATATTACGCTTGAGCAAAATTTGTAATTAAACTACATACAACCTTATCCTCCTTAAGAGCATTATCTAGCACTCACATGTCAATATAACTGCGACACCTTCAACCCAGGTGACGTCACCAGGCTGAGTTATCGACCATAATTATATTTAAAACCCTATGTTGAATACAGAGCATCTACATCCTCATACTCATACATCATTAATAGACGCTCAAAAATGCGTCCTTACAAGAATTTCTCTTACAAACTTACATCATACTGCAGCGGAAGACTTTCAAGTCTCTAAACAACATAAATGGTTACAACCTAATATAGGACTGTAGTCGTGTGACTCTTATCAACCTATCTCGTAGCTCAATCTTTATCTCACCATTTCTAGCTTGTCTTACCTCATACAACTTATCCCATTGCTCAACTTTTCTAGCTTGTTTCTTTTCCCTTTCCTAGAGGATTCTCCTTGATCGACCTTATAGCCTGCACAATACAACATAAGGAATGAGCGCAGATCGCCCAGTAAAGACAACACGAGGAGTATCATGTACAAATAATTCAAGAGACTCTGAGGAATAATAATCATCTCAACGATAGCAATGAATCAAGAGTAGTCAATAAATTTCAGCATCAACATAACTTATCAAACGATAATTTTTCTTTCGTTAGACTGAGCGGCTTTAAGGCCGAACAAAATAGCATTATTGCCACCTCCTCATGGACAAGACTGACTGACCGACTGTGCAAGTGAACACTAAAACATGAAAATGAAAAGATAAACATCAAAGAAATACAAGTCATTAAAATCATTAACATCAGAAGAAAATCAAATGCCATGCAACTCAGATACGTCAAACTAGACTCGACCAGACATGACAGACTTGACTCGCGCGCCCTACATCCTCCTTGCCAGTGATCACATTTCACAGGTCATCCTTCTCATATAGATGTCCCATTTTACGGGATGTTCATCTCAGTCTCAAATGATTAAAAGAGACATTGTCAACAGGCAGGGAACTCATCTAGAGTGCTTTCCCTAACCACTTTACAGCCAAGCAACAAGACTTCATCAACTGGGCGGACTAAGGAAAAATTTATTCTACCTTATGTCCTCAACAACACAGCTCAACTAGGAATACCGGATCAGAAGATCAACCGGTGTTCAGACCTAACAACAAGAGTTCAACGTGACATCATCAACAGGGCAGACTTGGGAGAAGATTACTGCAAGCCCTCAACAACGTTCTTACATAAGAGAAATGTCGACTACCAATAAATGCCAACATTTCACAACAACACGCAACGACCTCAACAACATCATCATTAACGATAGGGTAGACTCGGGAGAAGATTACCGCAAGTCCTCAATGGTGTTTCCAAATAGAAGAGATATCAGTTATCAATGACTGCCGACATCTCACGACAACCACACGATAACCCCTACGCAACATCATCATCAAATTCTGGTATGCTAATTGAATCAAATCATAGTATACTAAGACACCCATTATCCTCATTGAATTCTATCAACAGGGCGAACTAAGGAAATTTATCCTACCCTAAGTCCTCAACATCACAATTCAAATATGCATATACCGGTCACAATGACTACCGGTGTCAAATCATAACAACAAGAATTCAACAACACGTCATCAACATGGCATGCTAATCAAACAATCAATTAGCATATCAGAACTGCATTGTCCTTACCTGATTGGCTTATAGCCGAAGCAACTCGCAATCTCTGATCGCAACGAGCTGCATCACCTAGTCAAATAATACTCTGCTCGTTAGAAATCATTCCACATATACACACTCTCCATTCTACCCCTTCCCATTTAATCATTTATAGTGTCTTACGACAGTTTGTTAATCCGATCTAATAATTGGATCCTTAACCTAGCTTACCAACGCATTAGCAATAACCACTCTCATTATTTCAACATATTAACACCATTCCTCACTTCCCACCATTTTGACAACTGAATTACGCGCGTTCCCTAAAATTTGGCGTCAACATGGCAAATTATCAAAATACCCCATATAGGTGGCAAATTACCAAAATACCCCCTGATGGTTCCAACACCCCAAATCTGCTTCAAAACAACCTTTCAGGTGTTTTACAATTCTTTCTGGACAAAAAAGTCTTTTGAAAAACTTTATCGAAAAAATTACCAAAATACCCCTATCCAAGTGACAAATTACCAAAATGCTCCCTAAGGGTTCTCGGCAATAGAAAAATATCAAAAGTACCTTAAAACACTATTTTAAGCCTCCTGAATTTATTGTTGTGTTAAAAAGTATTTTACAAAAATTTTGCCCAAAAATCCCGAACCGGTGTCCGGACCGAGCGCTTAAAAGCCTGTTCGGCCAAAAATAGTTAACGACTTCAGAATGACCCAAAATCTTGGAAAATGGAACTTCTCAGCATTGTTGATTCCTCATAAAATGTTTGTACAAAACCGCGATCGTTTGATATTTTAAATTTCATTGTAAATTTTTAAACTTCCCGCATCCGTTCACCCCGTTTCCAACCTTGAAAAAATCTAAAAAGTTTCCATGATACAGGTCTCACAAAAAGAACTAGGATCTTTTTTTTTGCACTTTGGCTAAATCTGACCATAACTATTTTTCAAAATTCAAATCAGAACCTGTGTATTAAGGTTTCATTTTTAGCGACAATTAGAAGTCACTATTCAGATTCAAACACACACTATTACACCTTGCATGCAAACACCAACTTTCTTCTTCCCTAAACCAGCACTATACCTGGGTTTGCTCTTCCTTAATTTTCACTTGGATTTCCATTTTTCTTACACTTACATGTCCTAATTCCCTTGCCTTCCATACTTCCAGGCTCCAAATCCATTTGGTTTATGTAATTACATCAAATTAAGCTCCAACAATTCGAGTTAAGTCTTCAAGGATGAAGAACACACACCCACACCACTGAAATCAACCCAATTCAAACCTGAATTCGTTTTTTCCCTTTCTTTGTTGTTTTAGGTCATATATCCATGATTCCAACAAGATTTTATCATCATTTCTTCATCCCAATCAGATTATTCAACCAAATATATATATATATATATATATATATATATATATATATATATACACACACACACACACACACATATAAATTCATTCAATTTTGACGAATTTGGTTCAAAATCATACCCTATTAGGGTTTGGATTCCACTTTCTTTCCTTCTTCTTCATTTTTCCTTCGCTTTTTCCCGTAGCTACTACAGTGGTGTTCTTCGTGTTCTTCGCTTTCTCTATTTTCTCTTTTCCACCCCAAACTTTTTGTTGATAATTTCCTTTTCATAATCTTATCCCCAATACTTTATAATTCCTAACCATGACTCAGGTTATAGCAAGCAGGAGGTGGCCATCCGCATGGCCTATTTTTATCAGGTTATAACACATTTTGCAAAGTTTCAAATTTTGCACTTTGGCCCCTCAAGTTTCCAAAATTACATTTTGACCCCTCAACTTTGGGAAATTACAATTTGATCCTAAATTCACCCTAAGCCTCCATGTAACCCCCTAACACCTCATTATCATCAAAAGGATGCTACTTAATAAAGATATGCATCCCGTTCATCATATTTTCTAAAATTATATTTTTGCCCCTTAACTTTTCAAATTTATATTTTAACCCCCAAAACCACACTAACCTTCTATTTAGCTCCTTAATACTTAATCATCACCAACATATTGCTACTTAATAAAAATAACATCCTTTAATTAATCAAACTTACCGTTAGATTAATTTTCGATATTTTCCGAGGTATCACAATAACACATAGATGGAGGTACGTAGGCAGTCCATAAAGTTACCTCAGGTGCGATCAAATCTTAATAGAAGTCTTTTATTCCACTGGCTAAGATATCAACTACATTCTTGAGAAAAATAAAAAAAAATGCCTGTTCGGACGAAAACCCTACAATTCGGCAAAAGTAAGGACAAGAAAATAATAATAAAAACTCAAAATGCTGGGAAAAAAAAATTAAAAGAACCCGTTAGGACGAAAACCCTGCAAAAGGCGGCCTAGGCAAAAGGGCAGAAGAAAAATTCTAATTCCTATCAACAACCGAAGGATAATTTATCAGCACATTTATTTCTTCCACTACAAGAAAAAAGGCTTTTAGCGACGGAAAAATCCGTCTCTAAAAGCCTAAAATTCGTTGCTAAATATTTTAGCGACGAATTTACCGTCGCTAAAAGTCCCTTGTATAAAAGCCCGTTACTAATAGTTTGGCGACGGAATTTTCAAATCCGTCGTGTAATATTTAAGTTTTTGCGACGGATTTATTTATTAATTAGCGACGGAATATCCATCTCTAATTATATTTTAAGTAATTTAATTTAATTTTTGTTTGCTAAATTAGCGACGGAATAAATATTTTAGCGACGGAATATTCCATCGCTAAATTTCTTATTTAGCGACAGAATAATCCGTAGCTAAAAACGAATAGTAATAAAAAACTTTTAGCGACCGATATAATCCGTCGCCAAAAGTCAATTTTTTTTAAAAATATACCTGTGATAAAAAAATAAATCCTCAACAACAACGCGCAATAATCAATACACAAAGAAATATGTAAAATTAATCATAAAAAAGACTCATTATGTACAAGCTGGGAACCTGATACAGCTGGTTAGGGGAGGGGAGAAGAGTACAATCTGGGCGCTGGGGCCGGGGGGGAAGCTGGGACCGGGCACGAGAAGGGGCTCATCAGGGGTTGCCAAGTCCCGGATCTGGATCCTGCTGATTCGGGGCCGGCTCGGCATGTCCAGCTGCGGTACCCTACTGATCCTGCTCCCTGATCATCCTCAACACCACCGTAGCAATGCACCCAATCTCCTCGTCGTCCAACGGATGCCGAGGAGCCGGTGTCTGTGGAGGGACAGTGGGGGGTGAGGACGCTCCTATCACGGCACGAGCAGTCCGACTAGGCAGGCCGCGTATGCGGCCTTTCGGCCGATTGACGACCTCCGGCGTATCCAGCCATCGCTTCAACTCCCCAGTACTCGCACCCGTACTAGTGGACGCTGATGGCTGTTCGAACTGCTCCTCAGACCCCCTAAGCTGTTCATACGAGGCCTGCAAAAAATAGTGATATAAAGATATGTTAGGGCATTAATTAACGCAACAGACATTGAGGATAGAAAGAAAAAAAATTAACAACTTAAACAAATTGACTCACATCGATCCACCAGGCAATATCTGAAATATAGTCGCGCGCTCGGTGCGCCTCGTCCTTATCCTTCTTCTGCACGTGCGTCTGATTATACGTCAGAGCTACGACCTCATCATCCTCCAGATCCGGGTGCTCGACTGCATTCTTGTGTCGGACGATGTCGTGTGGCACCGACCCCCCGTGTGCTTCGGATCTTTGTTCTGTCTGTTCTCAGCCCCGCACTTACTCTTGGCGTCCCAACCTGATCCGCAACCCACCGATCTATCATCACCGTCCATACAGTTGGAGATATCCAATGTGGGGAATATCTCATCATCTCCGTCATTGGGGCACCCTAGGGCAGCATCTTCTTCACCCAATCCCTTGCGTCATGGAGCCATCGGCGGTAATTTTTGCCGATGTAAGCAAAGAAGGCCTGCTGCCCCAGTGCCTGCTGCTCAGGCGAGTCAAACGTGAACCCCTCCTGTAAGGCATTCAATAACACAAATTAACTACATAAAACAAACTCTAATTAAACAAATACTATAGCTGAAAAAAATACTTCACCGTACCAGCCACTCCTCCCATAGGGATTCCCTCGCAGCGACATCCCAGTCCTTCCAGTACAGGCGTGGCTCGAAGAATCGGCCCTTCACAAGAACGCCGATCTTCGTCCTCGCCTGATTCTCCAGGATCCTGCCAAAGAAGTAAATAAATAAATTAATACAGTTCAAATATAAATTAACACCCCAAAATTTTAAATATAAGGCATGATGTGATATTTTTTTTACTTACAGGCCCTCCTGGGTGAGCGTAACTCTCTGTTTACGCTGGGGGTCGATGCGTACCCCGCGTGTCGGACCACGGCCTCGTCGAGATCCTACAAAACACCAACATTAATACAGTTCAAATATACTTTAAATATAAGGCTAGCGAAAATGTACTAAACACCGTTATCAACTATACCTGTGGTAGAACCCACGGAAGAAGGAGAATAAACGCGCGTGTGGGATGAATCTGCGTCGGACTGGGGCGACGGCGACTGTGACGGCTGGGGCTGGAGCTGGGGCCCCATCTGCTGTACACGATCACTCTGTGCCTCGTCATCAGTGAGCAATGACGAGGTGGGACCCACCGGGGAGGAAGCAGCTCGGCGTCCAATCCGGCCACGAATAGCCCGTATCCTATCCATATTTGACTTCGTATAGATAAATTACAAATACATGAACACATTAAAAACAATAATTTGGCAGAAATCATCATCGGCACTATATATATATACATGAATGGAGGTGCAAAAACACATCAATATGAACCAAGTTCTAAAATGTGACTACATTTTTTCCCTGGCTTGTTACAACATTACAGCTCAATCATTTTCAGTTTGAGAATAATCATCATCTTCATCACTTTCCTCGTCGTCCTCTTCTTCGTGGGACTCGTCGTCCTCTTCATCTTCTAATTCATCCTCTTCATCAGTAGACTCGGTCACATCATCTCCAACACTTTCCACGTCTTCCGCGTCATCATCTACGACTTCTTCTCCTACATGAAGTGTTGTTGGAAGAGGAAGATCGTCCTCCTCGTTGTTGACCTCAACAGGGAACAAGACAGGTGGTTGGTCGGCTTGAAAGGAGTCTAGCTCACTGTCATATGTCACGGACAATTTCTTGGACTTAATAATTGTATACCAATGAGATTTGGGATTGGCGACGTCCTCCGCGTAAAAGACTTGTACAGCTTGACTAGCAAACACAAAGGGCTCGTCTGATGCAAGTCTTGACTTGACATTGACATCTACAATCCCTTGAGAGCTAACATGGATTCCTCTACTGCATGTGACATCGAACCACGTACACTTGAACATTACCAGGAGGTTTTGGGAACCCAGATATGTTAGCTCAACAATCTCATCTAGCTCTCAGTAAAAGTTCATGCAATTCTCGGCATAACAGTCGCCGTTGACCAATACTCCACTGTTTTGGGTTTGTTTTGTTCGGTCATCATCTTTTACGTTAAACCTAAACCCGTTGATGATATAGCCTCCGTAACAGGATGTTTGTTTGTTAGGGCCTTCAGCTAGTAATTTCAAGCAGGAGGCCACTGGTCTATCCATTGACTGAACCTATTGTAGATGACGGTAAAAATTAAGGATAAATCAATATACTAATTCGCCACAGAACTGTATATAACACATAATATCAATGATAACAATCTTACACGCCTTTTGAACCACTGTACAAATTGTGATTTCCAATGAGATTCAAGTCCAGCGGGATCAGTGATTAAAGATTCCGCATTGAACTCACTGTAAACCAATATATATAGTTAACTCGCTTAACACACACTTTCAATTATGTACAACAATGTAAGTGAATTAAGACTTTAACTTACTCAACGAATGCCGAAACTTCATCGCAATTTAGAAGGGCATATATTGTTGCAGCACTGTATTCTTCATCCGTTAGCCATCGAGTATACGTTCAGCCGAACGGACTACCTGACTGCTTGAATATTGATAATTGCCCTTCCAAATTTGTGCCGTATCTGGGGTCATTTCGGCCTAGTTGATTTAACCTTGTACCAACATCAGGCCCAAAATATTGACTACAAAAATTTACAAGTTCTTCCATTACGTACGCCTCCGCAATTAAGCCCTCAACCCGAGCCTTATTGGGGACTTTTTTATTTAAATGAAACATGAACCTAGAAGTTTAGCGAATCGAGTTAGGTGGAATATCAATGATAATAGGTGTCGCATTAAGTGTAAACGAACAACTGTAACAATTTAAAGATTACCTCTCGAAGGGATACATCCACCGATATTGCACGAGTCCACCTTATATAGGGTGTTCGAAGACATTGATTTATTTTTTAATTGTCGGACACGGTGCCGGACACCTATTGAAGAGGTGTCCACAAGTATAAAGCTAAAATATGTTGTTTCGATGTCAGCGTCGATCGAACACGGTGTCCGTGTCTGTGCTACCTAAAGGGGATCTCAATCCAATTGGGTCATATCCTCCGTCAACAATCTCAATATCTCAAATGCTCAATGCACAATTAACAATCTAAAATCATCAATTAACAACCTAAAATCATCAATTAATAATCTCATTTACTTCAAATGCACAGCTAATAACCTAAAATCATCAATTAACAACCTAAAATAATCTATCGATTAGATTAGGGCATTCAATTTAGGGTTCAATTAGGGGTTCAAATAGTTTAATTTAGGGTTCGGTTCAATTAGGGGTTCAAGTAGTTTAATTAGGGTTCAATTACATCAATTCAGGATTCAATTATAGTTCAATTTAGTGGTCGGTTGAATTGGGGCATTCAATTAGGGGGTTCAATAAGTTCAATTTAGGGTTCGGTTGGATTAGGACATTCAATTTAAGGTTCAATTAGGGGTTTAATTAGTTTAATTTAGGGTTCAATTCGATTAAGGCATTCAATTTTGGGTTTAATTAGGATTCAATTACTTCAATTTAGGGTTCTATTAGTTCAATTTAGGGTTCGGTTGAATTGGGGCATTCAATTTAGGGTTCAATTAGTTCAATTTAGGGTTCGATTGGATTAGGGCATTCAATTTAGGGTTCAATTTAGGGTTCGACCCCGAATTAGGGCATTCAATTTAGGGTTCAATTACTTCAATTTAGGGTTCAATTACTTCAATTTAGGGGACGGTTGAATTGGGACATTCAATTTAGGGTTCAATTAGGAGGTTCAATCAGTTCAATTTAGGGTTTGGTCGGATTAGGGCATTCAATTTAGGGTTCAGTTGGATTAGGGCATTCAATTTAGGGTTCGGTTGGATTAGGGCATTCAATTTGGGGTTCAATTAGGGGTTAGGGTTCAGTTGGATTAGGGCATTCAAGTTAGGGTTCAATTAGGGGTTCAATCAGTTTAATTTAGGGTTCGATTCAATTAGGGCATTCAATTTAGGGTTTAATTAGGGTTCAATTACTTCAATTTATGATTCAATTAGGCCAAATGCTTCATAATCAACAAATTCAGAAGACAAAATAATGGCCAAACGTCCAAATTAACAACAACATCAGATTATACATGGCAGAGAAGACAAATTCGAATATGGCCAAATGCTTGATAATCAACTTTGAAAAATAAACAACAAGATTAATTTAGGGCAATTGACATACAGATCTCGAGGTGGGTACGACGACGGCGGCGTTGGTGGTGCATTGGCAGTGGTGGGCTTCGTCGCGCGGCACAAGTGGAGGGCTTTGTGGCATGGTAGTAGTGGAAGGCTTGGTGGCGCGGCGTCGGGTGGGGGACGAGGGTGTCACCGGAGGTGGGTCTCTGTAGAGAGGGGTCCCCGGAGGTGAGAACGTCGGTGGGTGGGTGAGAGAAGAATTTCGGAGAGAGAAATGGGGAAAGAGAAACAAACCCACATCGGAATAATACCGTCGCTAAAAATCCGTCGGTGAAGGTCTGACTTTTACCGACGGACTTTTTAGCGACGCTTTTATTCTGTCGTTTAAATAATTTAAAAAACCTTCAGAAAATACTAATTTTCTAAAAAAAAATTGGCGACGATAACTCCGTCGCTAAAAGTTTGTCGTTAAAAGTCCGTCTGCAAATACTTTTACCGACGGTGGCTTCCGTCGGTAATAGTATTAAACGACGGATTTTTAACGACGGGATATTCCGTCGCTTAAAGGCCTTTTTAGCGACGGAATACCTTCCGTCGCTAAAAATCCGTCACAAAATACATATTTTCTTGTGGTGTTCTTCCTGAAATCCGGGGGACCCTCTTCCTCCAAAAATACGATTGACTTCCATGTTTTCATACTTTTATTATCAGTCAACCATTGAGAAATAGGGATCACGTCCTCGAGAACTTCAGCCTCGAAACTCGGACCTCAATTCGCTTTCTCAATCTCTTTGCCCTTGACGCGCCACGATTGAATAGACCTCTAATATAAGCATGCATTTCTGTT
Source organism: Escallonia herrerae (assembly GCA_033070095.1). Lineage (NCBI taxonomy): Eukaryota > Viridiplantae > Streptophyta > Magnoliopsida > Escalloniales > Escalloniaceae > Escallonia > Escallonia herrerae. Next base: position 26,845 of record JAVXUP010003455.1, on the reverse strand, counting down.
TCCAGGCCGTGAGCAACTTTGGTGGATAGTGGCCTCTTCTGTTGTTTCTCCTTAGGCAAAAAGAAGGGTGTTGCCTAGGCTCAACCATGTACAGAGACAGTATCGGGTTCTCGTCCACATCAAACTTTTCTTTAAACACTCAGGAACTAATCCAAAACCGTCTGATCTAGGTGACCAGGACATTTTCCTCAGCTTGAGGATGACCAAAACTATGAACCATACTCTGAGAAGACCTACCAAAATCGGGTACTTCTGGCCCAATCTAAGAGCAACCGTAGCTTCTTCCTTTTGCTTGCTCCAAGGACCTTATCTCATAGACACTTAGAAAATCTTAGTTCAGCTCCACCATCAGTTGACTGTCTAAAGTCTGAACTCCCTCCCCGATATGAGGCTAAAGCCAGTTGATGTACTCTTCAGACAACAACGAGGCAGATGGATCCATACAATAGACAAAAGGTGTCATTCTTGATGAAACGATCAAAATAGGGAAGAGAGCCCTAACCTTTACAAATAGCCTTGATCAGTGAAGGACTTATGTCATTCACCATAGCAGCAAAATTACTGTAAAATTTGGGACAACCTGCTTGTAACCAAACTGTCTTAAAATTCAACATGCAAAGTAAAAGGATGAATAGGCAATCCTAAGAGGCATACTCAATAATATCCAGTCTGCCGCAGACTCCCCACAACAGACAGTACCAACGAATGTCTTTGGACACCCACACAGAGAAAAAAAGAGTCCAATCCTCTATGCCCGAATGACCTTTAAAAAGCAAAGGCCAAGAACAGAAAGAATAAGGGTGATATGTCCCATCGGAAAGAACTTCTATCAGCCGCATGTGATCCAAGAGCCACATATACAAAAGTAAGAGGCTACTCCTAAAAGCAAGGATATGATCTTTATGCACATCGGTAATGTCATGTAGGGTCTCAGCCACCACCAACGGATTAGGGGTTTTCCCTTTGTGGACACTTGGACTGATATCTAAGTAAACCTCATATCAACAATACTAGGGCCAAAAAAAGTAAGATATTTTTCCACCAGACACAATACTAGAGCAGCTACTCGACCACATGCATACTTCAGATCACGTTCACTTGGCTTACTAAAAAAATATTTTATTAGAGGAGAAAGCAAAATGCACTCATTCTCGGATAAAAGACCTAGCACGATCCTCCCTAACCTTCAGCAAATTTATGAGGGCCTTAACAAAGCCATCTTGGATGACCGGAACAGCAATGGGTAGGTTGAAAGAAACTTCTATCATAACTGAGAATTCTTCATATGTTGGGCAAAGTTCCTCTAGGCTGAAGTGGAAGACATTATCATCGAAATCTCAGCATTTGCATGCCGCTTAGAGAATGTCTTCATGAACAGCCACATTCCTTAGGCTCATAGCAGACTTTAGATTGAGACGACCATCGAAGTGGATACGTTCGATCTTGTTGAAGTGGTTGGCAAAGGTGCAAAATTGGAGCTCGAAGATCATGGTATCATCTTCGAAAGCCGTTGGAAGTTCTTCTGAGAGAAAGAAAGTCGAATGTCCCTCTGAAGGGATGACTCCCGAGTTTATTATGAGAGAGTCCTACATTTTATAGAGATATAATTCAAAATTTTAAAAAGTCAGAAAACTTTATCAGATATATCAGATGGTTTTCGACAAACCATTGGTTTTCCTATTTAATTTGAAAATTTATAAGTCATTCTATCTGATTAATTATCCAGTTTTACTAGAAAAAATAAATTTTCTTCTGATCAACCATCTGGTTTTACCAGAAAAATTGAACTTCCTTCTGATCAACCGTCTAGTTTTACCAGAAAAATTCAAATTTCTTCTTATCAACCGTCTGATTTTACTAGAAAATTTGATTTTTCTCCTGATCAACCATCCGGTTTTACTAGAAAAAATAAATTTTCTTCTGATCAACCATCTTGTTAATCAGTGTTTGTAAAATTTGACAAGAATTGCCTGTTTTTAGGCTAAACAACGTACTTGGTCAAACAACTCAATCCAATCTCATTTTTTCTCAGTCCAGTTTTAGCTCAGCCTCCGTTCTTTCTATTTAAATGTGCGAGCATTCATTTGAACTAAGCATTTATACAGGATTAATTAAACAAAGTGTCAACTCAAAGCAAAAAAAAGTAAGAGTGCATTACATCCAAAGTTTGAAAAGTCCCTAAAGGACTCTAGAGCCTAACCTAGCTAGTCTAAACCTCCTCATAGTTTACTTGGGATCCTCCTCATAGTCTAAGCCTCCTTACAGTTTCCTCCGAAACTTCCCCAGCTTCCTTAAACTCTTCTTCTTCTTCCTCTTCATATCCTTCCTCCTTGCCCTCAGTTTCTCCTCGCCGCCGATCCCTAAGCTATCTTACCTTCCTCCTCACATTCCTTACCTTCCTAACCCTCTTCTTCATGTTCATATCCTTCCCTGCCTTCGAGTTCAGGGGACGATTCCCCTACCACAGTCTCGTCTGACCGTGGTTTCTTATAGGTCATACAAAAGACCAAGGCGATCCAGGAAGATTTATGTCTCCGCTTTGGTGGAAGAGCTCGGGCTTTCCTTTTGGCCCCATTGGCAACCTCTTTGCCCTTGGACGATTCCAGCTTCAGTTTGCTTACCTTCTTCTAGAATGTCTGGCTCATCATCCTGGTCTTCACTCAACTCTCCTTTGGAAGCATCGGAGCCTTTCTTGCAAGAGTCTGAGTAGCATCAATAGCAGGGGTCACGAGCTCTACAAAGCTCTGTCATCCACTCGACCCCCCTCCCGAAGTTGACATCGAGGGAGTAAGAGTGGATGCTTCCGTCGTCTCGGTTGATGGCCCATACACCTCCAGCGAGTCCCGCTATGTAGACACCATGTCCTTAAGTCTTTGAGTCATCTTATAGGCATCTTTTAATAGTGAGGATGGGCCTACAAATTACATGTAATTAAAATCAATAAAAAAATGACAATTTTAAGCTTAGGTCAAGTCTAGAGTTTAACGTTTTACTTTCACTAGCTCCTTGAGCCTAAAAACCTCAGATTCTTTCTTTGGACGGGGAATCGGTTCTTGATCCTCATTATTGCCCTTTAGGAAAATCGATACTGTCTAAGAATGAAACAGGATATCGTCAGCCGACTCTACCTCCATTTTCCCCTTTTTTTCAAGTCCCATGCTACCTAGCTTTTTGTACCCTCCTCAGCCACTCCGTAGTCAGTTGAGGGACTAGGTCCTCTCTCACAAATGCCTCATCGGCCACCTCATGTAGGATACGCTGATCCCCCTAACCAAGCTATGCCGCAACCCCCAATCGAGGGTCGCCATCTGATATGTCTTTAGAGCAAGGGCAGCCGAGACGCGAACCTCGACCTCCATATGATGCTGGAAGAGAACATGCTCCCCCTGATAGAACTCCTTATACGAGGGTCCCACTAGCAACACCTGGTATTGAGTAAGGGCCAACTTCTCATGTTAGGTCTCGACCGTCTCCCACTTGGACAGAGATGCCTGAAACCAAATAGACATACTATAAGTATTCATGAACATGCATTAAGCAAAATTCATAATCCCGTGAACTACTTACCAAGCGCTGTGTTAGCCCGTTTAAACTATCCTGGTATGCCTCCTCAAAAGCACCCGCCTGCTATCCCTGAAATTCCATCTATAGCCGACTCAGACTTTGAAACATGCCCTTTACCGAATTGAGGAGCACATGAGCCCAGGACCTTGAAGGCCCAAACTCATTAACAAAGTTGTCATGTGATTCAACATGTCAAAAAATATGAACAAGAATAATTAGACAATAACTCAAGAGCACGAACATACCACCCAAATATTGTAGTAGCCCATGATGCTTAGTGATTACCCCCAGGACACCGCACCCTTAGGATGGTACAAATAAGCCAAGGCGGGAGTACCCCAGTCGTACTGTCGAATTTCCTCCACCACCTCCAATGCCCGTAGGCGCCGTAGCTATACAGAGTTGTCTTATTTATTGAAATAATCCTAAACATTACGCATAAAATATGAATCTGTTAACCGACCATTTTTTTACTTTCAATTTTTCAAAAATCAGAAGCGACTGACTAACTAGAGTTGTCAATGGGCCGGGCTTGGGCCGGCCCGGCCCAGGCCCAGCGGGCCTCCAATGAAATCCGGCCGGGGCGGGGCCGGGCCGGGCCTAAAACCTGGGATATATGGGCCCAGTCCAAGCCCAGGCCCTAGGCCCAATATTAGGGCCGGGCTTGGGCCGGGCCCGGGCCCATCCAATTTTTTTTTTCCTTTCTTCCCAACTTTTTATTATAAAGACTTCTTCTTCAACAAAGGCAAATTGATGTTGATTGACCATTAACCACGGATTAAGTACAAAAACTAGTTGTTCTAGCCTACACATACTGATTTTAAGTGCAAAATTCAATCTCTTTCGTAATATGGTGTAAAACCTGTAAATGTCAAAGAAAAATAGAGTAGATCAAACAAAAACAATAACGAGATCGATGAAGATAAAATAACATCTTTTCTTGTTACATTCAAATTCTTTGGTCATTTAAAGAAACATGAGATTATTCTTCAAGGCTCTTTAACACGTCACCCACTTCATGAAATTAAATTTAGAATACAATTCACCTCTTTTAGTTTGAAACAAAAAGAATACATAATTTTTATTTATGTTTAGAATACATGATAATTGTTTTTATAATTATTCCCTTAGCTTGTGATGTAGAACACAAAGCAAATTCTATAAAATACATTAAATGAAAGCCCACTCAGAAATCATCAAAAACACGTCACACTCACCACACACACATACTTCTCTGCGTATGTTAAAGAAAATACTGATCATATGAATTCAATAACACCTCAAAAACTATTAATTTAACTAAAAAGATCCAAAATATCAAAAAAATAATAATGTAATAAAATAGACTTAAAAAAATAGAAAAGAAAAAAAATTAGGGGGGGGGGGGGGGGGGCTAACGGGGCCGGGCTGGGCCGGGCCAAACCCGGGCCATTTTAGGGCCGGGCCAAAAAGGGCCGTTTTAGGGCCGGCCGGGCCCGGGCCCGTTTCTCAAAGAATTCGGCCTGGCCCTGGCCCTGGCCCAAGCCCTAAGGGTTAGGGCCAGCCCGGGCCCAAAAACGGGTCGGGCCGGGCCAGCCCGCAGGCCACCCGGCCCTTTTGACATCTCTACTAACTGACTGATTTTTTATTAAAATTTTCAAAAAAAAAATTATCCTCTAACTAACTGTAATATCCCGAACTTCGGGAGCTGTTTAAAATAGTCATTTGTGACCCGAAAAATAAACGAACGTTAAATTTGAGTAATGTTGGGGTATTGGTAGTGTGTAGGAGCTTAAAATAATTTTGAGACAAAAATGTAATTTTTGAAATTCTAGGGCATTTTGTTGTAAATTTGGAAATTTGTGGGGGCATAACTGTAAATTTATGTCTCTGTGACAAAAAATAATCAAATGGGTGGTAGTATATGTTTTAGTGACATTTAATTTAATTAATCAAGATTAGACTAAATTGGGGTTATTTTCTAATTTTGCAAACTTGAGGGGTTAATTTGTAATTCTTGAAAGTACGCATTTTGGGTCAAATTTTGAAAGATGGAGTATAAGGCAAGGCCACCTCCTGCTTGGTCATGTGATGACTAATGTCATTATATTATAAACAAATTGATGGATAAATAAAGAGAAAAAAAAAGAAAAGAGAGGAGGAAATTCGGGGAGGAAAACATACATAAAGGAACAGAGTCAAGAACACAGAAGAACAGAAAAAGAGAAGAGAAACAGGGGAGGAAAAAGGGGGAATTCGTGCAAAGGATTTGAAAGAAATTCTTCGAGGTAATCCCCTTCTCTATTATGTGAATTTAGTGTATTTTTACGTGTGTTTTACTGCGCATTAGAGGTGTTCAGTGTGTGTTGCCACTACGTGTGCTCTGTGTGTGTGTGTGTTCTTCTTGGGTGTACAAGCTTCGATTGGGGGATTGAGTTACGGTTTGGTGTAATTTTGGGTTTATGGGCTATGGGGTAATGGTTTGTATGCCTGTAGGGGATAGGGATGAGGGGCTGCGAGAGTATTCTGTGTGTTACAGGTTGGAGGGATGCTTGGCCATGGCTGTCGAATGAAGGCTTGGGTGAGAAATTGTGGGTATAAGGATTTATGGTAGGTGACTTGATATTAAATGGATTATGAGGTGTGTTAGTGTGTGAAATTAAGGTGTGCTAGTGAGTGAAAATGGGTGGTAGTGTGAGTTCGTGAGTGGTGTGTGTGTACCAGTGTGTGCTTTGGCAGAAAAATGGAGAAGACAAGTGCGTGTTGTCTAAGGTGTAATAGTGTGTGTGTAATCTGAATAGTGACTGTAATCGTCACTAAAGGTGCGAAGTTATTTAGGCAGTTTTTTCCTCAAAATTCTATAAATAGTTAGGGCCCAAATTGGACAAAACACAAAACTGTAACCCCCGTTATTTTTACGAGACGTACGCCGTGGAATGTGTTTGGGAATTTTTGGTGTCCAGGAAGGGCGCTAAATTAGGGTATCGATTAATTAAAATTATCGGATTATTTGGCATAGCAAATTAAGTTATTTTGATCTAAATATTTTATGAAAACCCTATTTTACTGATATGATTCATTATAAAAAATTACAGGCCATTCTAAGGCCAATATGTATTTTTTTTTGCAAAACTGGCCTTTTAGCGCTCAGTCTGGACACCAGTTGGGAATTTTCGGTCAGAAATTTTCTAAAAGACTTTTTAGGCTAGAAATGACATCAAAATGCAAAAAATAGCATTTCAAGGTATTTTTGAGATTTTTCCGGTGTCGAAAACCCTCGGGGGTGTTTTGGTAATTTACCACCCCGAGGGGGCACTTTGGTAATTTTACCTATAAGAGGTATTTTGAAGTAAATCTACATACATTAAGATTATTTTAGTGACTTTTCTTATGAAAAGGTCATTTTCATGATTAAAGTGTAGCGGGAGGTGTTTTGGTAATTTGCCACCCCGAATGGGTATTTTGGTAATTTGACCTAAGAAAGGTATTTTTGCATAATTTTACATTTGGGAAGCTTATTTCAGTGATTCTACTTACGGGAAGACCGTTTGGGTGATTTAAGTCTGAGAGGGGCATTTTGGTAATTTTACACGCTAGGGGCGTTTCGGTAATTTTACATACCCAGTGAGGGGAGGTTCATTTTGGGAGCATGCGTGAGTTCGTATTAAGTTATAATTTTGTTCTGTAGGCTGTAATCTAATAGTTCGATTATTCCGTTTAGGTCAAAGCTAAAGACTTTCGGTTAGGATAATTTAGTTACGGATCCATGTAAGGGATTATATCTGAACCTTGGGTAAGGACTTTTGTCCGAACCCTTATTTGATTACTTGTACTTGTAAGTACTCCTTTGATATATTTACAGCTAATGCCGAACTCTGAGTTATGTATTGATATCAACATGTTCTTGCCTAGAAAACCCTAATGTTGAACCTGAATTGGTTATTTGAAAATCTTATGATGCTCGCGTGTTATTACGTGCTGAGAAATTTTGATAATTTTATGTATCCATTCTTCCAAATTGTTGTGATTATATTCAATAATTATTCGCAGTCGTTTTTGTTGTTTATCTATGATTTTATTCTGATTTCTTCTAAAATTTCTGAATGTTGACTTATGTCAGTATGATTATTGTTATTAGAACCTGAATTGATTTCGGGGATATGAGCTTATGTTAACACTCATTGATATTGTTAATTTATGTGTTGACCTGGGTACCTGTTTAGTGGGGAGGCGGTATAAGGCGGGTTGAATCCTGCATGAAACGCAGGCTACTACCCAAGTGGACTAGTAATTATTTTAGTAGATAATGCATGTGTACACTATATTAGCTTGCCATAATGGCATTGCAATCGCCCAGGATCAACATTTGATTTTTGATTTTATTAGCTAGAATGATTTGTGCTTGGGTTGAAAGCCCTTGACAAACATCCATTGTATTTAGTTAGAAGGATTTGTACTTGGGTTGAAATCCCTTGACAAGCCTTTATCGTATTATCTAATTTGATTTCTGCTTGGGTTAAAATCCTTCGAAAAATCTTGATGTATTTTGAAAATGAATTTCTGCTCGGATTGAAATCCCTTGAGCGATGGAAATTTTTGTGGTACTTGGAAATGCTGACTTGAAAAGGATCTTTTATTGATCGTTTTGGCTTTTGTTCTAATTGTTAATATTTATTTTGGCATCTATTTCTGATGAACTTTGCTCAGTTTGGGTAATTATTGAATTTTGATCGTTCGAAGTATTCTAGAAATCTTTGTCAGTTGGATTCTTAGAATCGTTTTGTAATCCTGTTGGTAGTCCTTGTGCGACCTTACTGGGCTCTTAAAAGCTCACCTTTCATTTGGCTTCCTTCTGCAGGTGAAGATCGAATGTAGCATGTTCAGGAATGGGTTAGAGTCAGTGTGAGATTCCGATGAGCCCATCACCATTGTATAGTAAGACCCCTTCGGGGGTGGTACTGTTAAGTTGTTCTTAAGAGTTGGAATTGCGAAGAACCTAAGCTGTAATAATGTAAGCTAAGTAGTTGGTGATTTGGTATTTCGAGAAATCTAAGTTGATGTTGAATTAGATGATTTAAAATATGCGTTAGTGAACAGGTCTGACAGGTGTGATGTGATCCGGTAGGTTAACGACCCGGGAGTTCAGGGCGGCGAAGCTTCAAATTTCTGGAGTCGTTACACTAACCGGTCGGTTTTTCGCCTAGAAAAAATGGCATCCTTTTCTAAAATGCTTGTTTGTATACTTGTTTGCTTGCGTGTTTGCATGACCTATCTTTTTTAAAAGTTTGCGTGTTTTGCCTGATTGTGCAGTTCACATGATAACCCACTCATTTTGCCTAGGGCATTTTATCCAACATCTGTGTGCTTGCATGCTTGCTTGTGCATGGTCCCTATTCTATTTTTGTATTCTTTTTTTTATCTGAGTATTCGAATTTGTTACTCAGTTTAGTGATTTTTGTACGGTGTAAGGCCAGTACAAAATCTCGTATTTGTTGTTAGAAGCAATATTTTCTTCATATGCATCATATTGATATGTTCGGTACTTAACAACCAGCAGTTTTTACAATATTGTTAGCTCTGGCTTTGAGTGAAATTCCTGACAAGTCTCTTGTATCTATGCGACGAGCCGTTTTGACGTGTTGTTGGCTCTAGCTCTTAGATTTAAGTCAGGTTTCGATTAAGTGACCAGCCGCAGTGACGTGTTGTTGGCTCCGGTTCTTGGTCTTGCCTTGACTTTGTCTGTCAACCCATTCCAATCATTTAGGGGTCTGGCACCGTCCCTAAAAAACTGATCATATTTCCTTTTTGGGTCATCCCACAAAAATTGATCACTTCCAAATTAAGAAAGATTCTGTAGGTTTTTTTTACATATTTACCCTTTTTATACTTTTTTTATTCTATTTCTCTCACCACATTTAATTATCTACCAACTCATTTTCTCTCTCCTGGCCCACCACTTTACACTTTTTTATTCTATTTCTCTATCCACATTTAGCACTCTACCAAACAATTTTCTCTCTCATGGCCCACTCTCTTCCCCCTCTCTCTAAAGGGTAAAATAGGAAACAAACACAATATATAACTTAAATTCTTAATATACGTGCAAAATCAAATGGATCGATCTTTAAGGGATGAAGGGAGTACAAAAATTATTTTCATCTTATCTGTCGACTCTTTGAAATTGACGTGGGGGCAGGTTACCTTTTTCTGTATGTCTAGACGACCCTTTGAAATCTATCTAGGGGCTCCATCATCTAGATATACAGCTCCACTTTGTCGGTCTACCCTTTCAAATGGATTCGGGCCTCAGGCCTCAGGCAACAGGTAAGATTCTTTTTTGTATTTAAATTGATTTCGGGACTCTTGCATCTAGATATATGGCTCTCTAACGGACAAGGCGATTTATTTCTTTTACATGTCTAGATGACCCTTTGAATTGAATTGGGAGCTCCAACATCTAGATATGGGTTTTGTCTGTTGACCCTTTTCAATCAATTTGGAGGTTCCAACATCAGACAAATTTTTTGTAATGTATTGTTCGACGTCCAATCGTTTTTACTATTGGCTCCGAGTTCAAAAGGTATGCCTATATTTTAACAAACTAGGTTAGTCTGATTCCTTGTTCGAGGAAATGTAGGAAGCCCGGTAAAGGTTCGATCTCATGTTTGTCTTACAATCCTCAAGTCCATTCAGAGTCATGTGGTCTTTGTTCTGTGTTTCACTACAAAAACAATGGACGTTCTAAGTGAGATTGCTGAGCTACATTGTATATCTTTCTTTAGATCGTGAAGGAATTCTTGATGTCATCCTCATGAAATCATGAGTTAGATGCACCTCACGCTATTATCTTACTTATAACTATCTTTTCGCACACACATACCCTTGTCTTCTTGTTGATGACAAATGGGGAGAAATAATATTGAATCTATATGCTATGTGATTGTGTATTTTGAGAGAACATTAGAGGAAGAGCATATCTTGTTTTAGCTAGAGAGAGCTAACTATGAGCTTAATTGATATATGAGATAAATTGACGGCATATCCTGAGTATACTAGAGATGATGGAACGTTTTAAGTAAGATTGTTGTGCTTAATTGACTATCATATGATACATCTTACCTTATATATAATCATTATTTGTCATCATAAAAAAGGGAAAGATTGTTAGCCATATGGTTAGATAACCCAAGCTTACAAATAGTTTTGATGATAACAACATATTGGTCATCTTTTAATGTGTACTTTGAGTGGGTTTTTAGTAGGTTTACACATACATACTCATGAAAACACATTTGAGAACTTGGATATGTGGGTTAAAGCTGAAGAAGCTTAGAGCTATAGTGGACATGTTGTGGAAGCTTCATCAAGTCCAATATCAAAGAAATAGACAATGCATAGGCTAAGTTACCATGAAATATGATTGATATTTACTATTATATAACTAGTCTTGGTTTAATGCTTGGATTGATGACTATGACCTAAAATGACCTTAGGACAACTTGTGCATTGCATTTGAGTTCATAACCATTCAGATAAGTGTGGTTTTTGAAAATGAGTGAATTTCAAAGCTCACTCAGATTTTTTCAAGAATGTTTTTGGTGCTAATCTTTCATATTTTGATAGAAATTTTCATTAGATTTCCAAAACAAAAAAAACAGTGTCTTAATCTGATTTTTCTAGAGAAAGTTATGTCAAAAGTAAGAAAGGTTTTGTGAGGCAGTCGAGTAATCGACAGTAAGGTAATGTAGTCAACAGCATTCCCAATGCAGTTGACTCTATTGACTGTTGGATGAAAAATAACGGCTAGTTTTACCAATAATCATGCCAAATCTTCTCATGATGGCTATATTTGATATCCATCCTATAAAAGTGATTTGGGGCTTCATCATACCATATGGAAACCACATTCTAAGCCTCCATTCATTAGAGAAACATCAAGACTTATAGATTAAATTCTTCTCTCTCCATCTTCATGATTTTACATCATTAAAGAAAGCATCTTTATGCAATTCTTTGATTGAGAGTGAGCATTCTTCAAGTCATTAATTCTCTCATCTCTCTATTGTTCTAGAGCTTCATTTGTACTCATTTTCTTTCAAAAGTGTTTCTTTGTACACAATTGATCTTTGTAAAATGATTGTGATCAAGGCTTGGGTTTGGCAAGGCTTGGGTTTGGCAAGTCTTGGGTGAGGTTTATGGATTCAAGGCTTGAATTTGGTGTGGTTATATCACCAAGTATTGTAAGGGTTTTGATCTTGACCCGGAAAAAGATTGTTGCTATTGAATTCTAGTAACATCATCTTCATAACATCTTGAACAAGTAATGTAATCATTTATATTCAGCAAATGAGCTTCAATTATAGAACTTAACAAACATGTACAAAATCATATTATAATTATGTCTAGTTTAATACAATTCCATAATTCACATGTATCATAACATGTTTCACGTATTCCATAATCTTCAATATGTTAAACACGAATAGTTTCACTAACATAGCATATGGATATATTCAAAATTTTGATACATAATTCATATCAAAAGAATTACGCTAACAAAACATATGGATATATTCATGTCTTAAAAGCCCATTAAAATACTTTAACTATCTTACCTTAAAGAAAAGACGAAAGAGCCAAAATTTCAGATTTGAAACACCTTCAAAATACTTCTCGAAACACGTTCAAAACATGTTTGAAGCTCACATAAACTTTTCAAATCAACTGCTTAAGGTTCCCTTTAAAAAAACAAGCCTTAATTCTAGATTTTGTAAGTTTTTTAGTTGATTTTCTTTCTATTTTCTCTCAAAAATGAGGTAAGAGGTTTTAAGAATGTCAATTAAGTCTTTTGAATCAAATTAGAAGCAAGTAAGAGGTATCAAGTGGAGGCGAAGAGGTGGAGAAGTTAAGCACGACGAGATTTTATGCACGGGTGGCAAGACACGATTGTGCCACCTAGCAAGCACGGCAAGGCTCAAGCATGACCAGACTCAAAGCACGACATGTCACGACAATATGTTGACACGTCACAAGCACGAGGTAGCACAATTCTATTGAAAACAAGAAAAATAAAAAATTACAGAAATTCGGTCAAGAACCGGTTACTCCGACCAAGAGTTTTTACCTTTTTTTTCCAACTCTTCTAAAAATATTTTTGGTCATCCAAGTGATCATTTAAAGTTTCTAAACATCAAATACTCTTTTCCGTTTCTAGTACTTCGTTTACCTTCTTAGACAATTTACTCAATTCAAGGTGTTTAACATTTAAACATATTATCATGCACCGTTCATCATAACCATTTTCACATAGAGTGATGCATCTAATCAAACTTAAATGTGTAATCAAAGCATATGAAATGTTGGGTTCTCACACACGACATCGTTCTACCTGTCTAAAAATTCTGACCACATAGCATCGGCATGATTGGAGTAAGCCTTTGCCCTAGACACCGGTCCAAAGCCCTTACTATATCCCATAGGGGTACGTCAAGAGACGCGAGAGAACCTGACAGTGTTGGGGGAGGGTCCCTACACTCGACTGCCAGGTAGACTAAACGTGATACCCTCCAAAAAAACTTTCTCCCATCTCATAGTGACCCGAAGGTCATCGTCCTGGGGGCTCAGACAATCACCAGTAACGTGAGTGCAACGTGGTCATAGCTCAAGGGTGCTTAGTGCCATGCAAGCTGCCCAAGGGGCAGCTAGCTTCTGTGGGAATGAATCTATCCCGTTGCGAAGACTCCATATGCTGGAGCACTGCGAGTAGAGCCCCTCGGAATGCTGCACACTCTGGGGAGTGGGCCGAAGCATGTTTCACGTCCGCGCTAGGGGCATATGGTGTGGTGAATGAGTGCGGTGCTCAGGGGCACGTGATATGAATGTGGCGCATTGGCGCAGTGTCAAGGGCACAAGACATGAAAATGGGGCACGGGCGCAATGCTAGGGGCACGAGAGATGAAGGCCCACGGGTGCAGCGACGAGTATCGTGGAGACAGTGTGTAGGGTATCGCAAAGACAGTGTACGGGCACGGGCGACAGGTGTCGCAGAGCCGGCACGCGGGCAACGTTGGGCATCCCATAGACGGCGCGCGGTCGTGGGTGACGGACGCTGGCAGTTGTTTAAAAATAGAAAGAGGGGAGGGTTAAAAGGGGAAGGAAGGCTAAGCCCGACCCCATTAGGTGAAGGCAAAGCTGACCTCCTAAGGGGAAGGCCAAGGTGTGCGCTGTTGTCCATTTAGCCAAAAAAAAAGGGTTTGGTGTGGGAGGAGCAATGAGCACGCTTCCATAAGTCATGCGAAAATAAAATTCTTAGCGTAGAAGAAACGCAAAAAAAGGGAAATAGAAAGAAAAAGCACGTGATTTGAGCGTGTGTCGCTTTGACAATTTTAGGAACGTTGAAAAATTGACCATTGACTATAGTTACGTGTTGCGCAAAATAGGACCCACAGTGGGCCCAAGGGTGCGACCAAGATAGGTTGGGAATATCAAGCAGCAAAATCAATCCTTGCAATACATCATGCAAATAATCAAGCAATGGATTCAGCAGAGTGTGAGGAGCTGGAAGAAACTGCCAAATCATAACATCAACAAGGCATTATGTGAGAATTGGGAAATTGATAGAGGAATTTTATTAGGTTGATTGTGGTTGTAAACTGAATACTAAGTTGGAATGTCAGGGCTTAGAGAGGAATTTGCTATACAATTGTACATATATTTTTTGAGATTAATACAATGACTTTCACCAAAAAAAAGAATGAAGTTAGTTGATCTGGTTAAAAGAAGCGGTTCCAAAATCTACTAATGCGGGGTACGACTCTCTTAATATAGTGCTATTTATTATTGTTGATATTTTGGAAAATATGTATGCCACTTGTAATTGTTATAGCTCCCACATGAACTACGAACCAAATTTAACTGTAGTGGTTAACACACCAAAAATGACCATAATAACCCCACCGATTACTTAGTAGTATTTGACACTTTTACACTTTATTAATTAGCATCAAAAAGAAAACATAAAAAGTGTGGTGCATCTATCTGAGCATTAAATATACTTACAGAAAACTAAATTTAACTGTTAGTAGTTTCAAAAATTACTTAATTGTTGCTCTTGTTTGCAGCGCATGAAATTAAAATGACTTTAATTAACAGTACACGGACAGGTTTAATGAAAGGAGCAAAGTACGAGGGAGAAAAATAAAATTAAATGACTCATTCCACGTGTAGCTATCTTGATCCGACGAGAGGTGCAAAGTTTTTGCTCTAGCTAGGCTGTAGTCTACAGGTTTGTAGATTGTGAGAAGGACCTTCGCTCCCTTTCGATTTCAGAGGTTAAGGAGTCAATCTATACTATATATAATCGAAGAACTTCTTTTTGTGTAACACCTCTTTTGTGTTACCAACTACCTATCTAGAACGGCGACAAATGACATTCTATTATTTTTTCTTAAAAAATTCATAAAACAAAAGTTTAAATAGTAAATAACTACTTTTAGTTTTTATAATGTACAATTTATTTTATCGAATCTGATAATAAATATTTATATATGATGAAGATTTTATATTATTAATTTTATTTTTACACCCACATAGCGTGTGTCACTGTGACTCGTATGTATAGAAAAAAATCGTGGTGAAGCACTTTCAGTTAAATGGACAAAGCCTGTAAGGGGCAATTGTTGGATAGGGATGGTGGCGACACTACGGAAGGACCATGTGAATCCCTAACCTAATACCGACCCTAAGCTTGGCTAGACCTCTGTTGGTCCCCGGACGGTGACTACCCTGGGGAAACCAAGGAGGCATTATTCTATGTCTGCCTTGCAATTAGTTCAGTTCAATGTCTGCCTTGCAATTAGCAAAGCCGTACAATCACCCATGTTCTTTCATTAACTTTGTCGTTGAAAAAAAATATGGTCCTACGTCTTGATATTTCTTCTTAATGTCGGATGACTTTTAACTACGACTGTTTGTAAATTATGGCTAGACTCGTTAAAGTTATCGTGTATTGCGTGAATAAACTTTTCATATTAGCAAACACAGTTTAACGCAAGTTTTAAACAAAAATACTAATTGAAGAGATTAAAAGTGATGATGGAGCATATCACAAGTACTAGTTTCAAAGATTTAGCAATACATATACAAATAAGAAATCGAGCCAAGTACGAGAGAGAAAAATGCGATAAGCCCTTACAACTAGGTGGTAGGAGTTGAAGAATTCAGCGAACAAATTCGCGCGCGCGCGTGTGTGTGTGATATCATAAAGCTAAAAGCACCATTTTTATGTTTTCTTTGCCATCCACAACAGCCATCGGACCTCTTGGCCGTAAATTCTATCTTGCTTCCGCCTTTTCAATCTGACTTCTTTCTCTTTATTTCGATCTGTTTTCGTGCCTAGTAAAATGAAAGCAACCTTTCGAATTGCTGCCATGCCAATGAAGACTTTTCTCACAGATTTTCTAAGCTGTGGCTCGCTTGAACAGAAAAAAAGAATAATGGTTAGAAGATGCTTAAGGAAGTAGAAATAGGCCAAGCTTTAAAGCCTGTGAGGACCAATTTTGGCTCATAGAGGCTTGGCCTATGAGGCACTCCTTTTATCATTGTTGTAGATCGTATCATATGAAATCATCGGGACATGCAAAATGGCAAGTGGAGAGCTGATCATGAATGACATGAACTCAGGATTTCGAAGATCTCCGTCAAAAAAATGTGGCTGTCGTGCACCTTACATAGTTTGTTCTTACCTTTGTTCCTTTAAAACTAAGGTTTCAACCTTTGATTTCATTAATTTCACGATAGTTGACTTTGATTAACTGAACAAGTTCAAGTTCAATTAGCCTCGCAGATTTGAGTTCAGGTTGTTGTTTTTACATGAGCAAGTGGATTACCAATACGTCCGTCTATTTTGTTTTGTTTGTCACATAATCTATTGTTTTAGTTCTTTGAGTTACAACAAAAAATTCCCTTGGTGTCGCTTTGGCAAGTTAAAAAATTTAAACCAATGTTTCATTTTAGCTTAATTACAAACGCGTTTATATAAGCTGATACTGATATTTTAATTAATTCGCTAAAGCTTTCCCTAGTATTACTTCTTAATAACACTGATCCAGGAGGATCCATGACCGAGGCAGAAAATTTGGAATGATAACCTTTTCTCTAGACTGAAGGAAACAACTCTAAATCCTAGTTATTGTACTCCGATAAAAATTCCGTAACTAGTATATAGTTAGAATTGTTAGTATTATTATGAAATAAAATAACACTAATGACCTACCTCCAGCCATGATTGATGAAGTATTGTTGTTGTCTGTTGACGATCCAAATACTTTCGCGAACATATACCTTCTTCACCAAGTCTTTAGCCTCACAAAATTGTGCATCCAAATCTATGCAATCCTTCTCATTAATGTGTGGTATAAAAGAGTTTTCTAACCTATACAAGTCTCGCTAATGGAAATCACAAGCACCAAAATGCTAGGTTAGGAACCCTTTACACTTTAGAAAACCCTTTGATACAAACTTTCATCCGTCATGAAAAATGAGTCTTCCCATAACTTTTATGTAGTTTATTAGAAATAAATTACCCACAACCACAATCAAGTCAGTGGAGATATGCTTAATAATTACAGTTTGAATAAGCCCTTTAGTCTCCCACATAAATGGATGAGAAGAGTTAGTGGGGTGAGTGGAGTCATGGGTAGCATTCTCCCACCTGGCCCAAAGGACGTAACTGACATTTCAGATAGTAACTAGATCACATTATGGCCATATAATTCACATTACATGCATTATAGTTATTGACTCTCAGAAGAAAGGTTTTTATTACATGAATCATGGCAGTTATGATCTTACGACGACTATTTCCTTCCATGTATTATAATATATCATTATCTTCGAATGAGATTCTATGTGGCATTGTACTTTAGGAATGACTTTTTATAAGTCATCCAGGGTTCTTTTTTAGTTATCAAACCAATGGATTAATCAACATGACAAACACTTATAAATGCATTGAATAAGCGTCATATTTGAATTTACAATAAACCAAATGTTGTGAGATAAGTATACCATGTTACATTAAAACGAGCTATTAGTTCCATGTGATCCACATGATCCTTATACACTTTAGGTGATAGTCCTTTTGTCATGGGATCTGCAATCATTAACTCTGTACTTATATGTCACGACCCGAACCCACGGGCAGGCCCGCGAGCTAGGCACGTGACCGGCCGCAGACCCAATGGACTCCAACCGAGGGCTCTGCCAGGCCTTACTCGCTTAAAACCAACATGTGCTGCAGCGGAAATTAAAACTTCTCCAAAACATTAATTACACTATCATATTTCTATTTGAATACATCACTTATACTAAAACTTTTCATAACTCTGATTGTCAACAACTAAAGCTAAACAGAAAATCTAATATTTAGCGACTCATTTCATGCAGTCCCCGAAGCTCCGCACCAAATTTTCTCCTCCTATGCTCCTCACCATCACCTTACTTTCAACCTGAAATGATAAGTAAGGGATGAGCTTCCACGTGCTCAGTAAGTAACCAATGATTCAACTAGCTGGACCATAGCATGTCAGAAAATAACTCATTTATATTATAGCATCATTAAGATATCTAAAAAAATCATAGATTTGATAATCATCAGGTAAAACAAAATAGAGTACATTAAACCAAAAACTGAAGCATGAAATCATTAACGCAAAACTCATGACAACCAGTTCGATTGCAACATTAGCTCAAACGATATGCTGCGGTCAGCGTACAGGCCCCACTGACTAGGGCCCGAAATCCCTCCTCCATCCGGGATAAAATTATGTGGACGCATGGGCGAACCACGAGCAACAGTACTGTGCATCAACGTACAAGCCCCGTTGACCAGGGCCCGAAATCCAACTTTCCCCCGTGGATATAGGGCACAGCAATCGAGTAAACCAAAAACCCCCTTTGGGTTCATCGTGAACAAAATCACTCATCAATTGATTCTCAACCATCCTCACATCCTTTCAATAACCCTCAACATGTTCAATATTCACAATAACGTCAATACAATACATTTCAAATCCGAGTTCCATTTCAGTTTCTAAGAAAGATATCATTGACATGCTGGTCCGGTTTTGACGGGAATTAAACAATTAAAAGCTTTGTTTAGCAAATCAAGTCAGACTAACTAAACATGATTAAAACGGTCAATGCTGATAAACGCCACTTTTTATCAATACATAAACATATACATTTTATAGAAAATCCTAGTTGAATCGAAAGGGTCACTTACTTGACGCTATGCATTTGCCCACATAAAAATCTCCGAAGAGACGGCGTGCTGCTGCATCTCGTTCGAGAACCATCAACGCCATTCTTTTCTATCTTCATGTTCCCAGCTTTACTATAACCCAAAGGATCGTCAATCACGGCACAACATTCTCGTTGAACCTGTCTTCAAGCAGATTCGATGCCTCAGTCAACTGCACGACCTTTCCATGCCCGTCCAATATCATGCCCAGTTCACCCTGTCATTCTTGGCATTTAATCGCCGTTGCCAAACATCCATTAATTTACCCGTTTTAATAACCACCAAGTAACCTCTCGCTAAATGGTACTCAGTTAATCGCTAGGGCTAACGCTAACAATTTCCTTTTATATATTCTCATAGTTCATAGCCTATGTGATTCCCTGTCCAAAAACACATACACGCATAGGGTACACCTTCGCAAGCATACGGTACACCTACACCATATACCACACGACCATACTCTCACCCCAGAGTACATGTACAACCATCGCACTACTCCTCACACATAAAAAGGCGTTACATACTATCGTGTTGCCTACACAGCAACATGCTCATGCACCTCATGCAACTGTAGAGATAACACCACACCTACGAAATATACACATCTGTCCAAACACACGCAACCTACACCCACCGGTGCACACACACAATTATCCAGATACCAAAACCCAACAGTCATACCCACTCCACCGACAACTACTCCATCCCAATACAAACGCCACACCCTTCTATAATTGAACTGACAGATTGCCTCATCAATCAAAACAAATCCGAAATTCTTTCGGCCGCCGGCATATACACCCCATAGTAACTCCAGCACAACCACCGTAAACAATACCACCATACCATTCCAGATACAGTAAGTTGTGTCATGATCGTCACTATTTGCCAACGACACAACCACAGACAACCTATTATACACAATCATCCGACAACAATAATACCCACACACGTGACAAACACATACGCTGTACACCCACAGCTGTGCACAAAAACCACCATCCACCGCCAACACTACCGCCAAATGACCACCACTGAACCCATTCACCAACAACACAAGCAACCACAAAAACCCATTTCATAATATACAGTGCCAAAAATAGTGCTTGGCAGCTAGGCAAATGGGTCGAGGACCCAAAATTGCAAATTACATGATGGTTGCTCCGGCCACCTTCACTGATCGGGGCGTCTCGTCGCCGAAATTTCTGGCCAAACACAAACGCACATGAATACACCTGTAAAAATGGCAGAGTGGTTCAATTTGGTGGCTTGTAACCGCTGGTTGCCAGGGGTTGTGGTCGTTAGGCGACGGCAATCGACCGGTGGTCGTCTTTGATGACGATCGGAGTTATGATTAGCCGGTTATGGTTACCGTGCTGTTCCATCAGGGTGCGCCACAGTGAAGGTGATTCCAGGTGGTTGGCATTAGTTGATTCAAGAATAGGGCAACGGCAGCGAGGGGCGGTGACGGGGGTGCTGTTTGGTGGAGGCGTCGGCCGGAGTTGCTCGCCGGAGACTGAATGGTTGGACGGCGACAGCGATTGCACAGCGGCTAGGCGGTGGCAGCGGCGCCTCGGCTACGGCACGGTGGTCGCGGCGCCTCGGCTACGGCACGGTGGTCACGGAGGTGTTGTGTGGTGATGTACGGTGTAGGTGCGGCCGGAGTTCATCGCCTGTGATGGAGCATGGCCGGCAATGGGGACGCCGGAGATGGGAGGGCGCTACCCGATTAGGGCCTGCTCCCCTTCTTCTTCTCTCTGCGCTTTTATTCTTTCCCCTTTCTCTTCCTTTGTTTCCTTCTCTCCCCGACTTCTCTCTTTGTTCTTTTCTTCTTCTTTTTTTGTTTTCTTTTCCTTTTTTTTTTTTTGACTTTCTCTCCTGATTTTCTTTTCTCTTTTTTTTTCCTCTAGGCTTCCCCTACAATATTAAAATAACTGAACTGAGAGATCAAATATTTATGAAATCAACCCTAATTTAATTATAGCTTCTCAAGCGTCACCGGCCTAGTTTCATTTATTTCTTATTGCACCGCTTTTTATCCGTAGCTAGTGGTATTTTCATTTGTCACTAATAATACTGCTCAAGCTAATCATCCCTAAGGACTCAAAAGAATATCACTCATAGAATTTGTCGCTAAAGTAATATTAACCGGTTAACCCTAGGTTCGGGATATTACAATATCTCCCCCTTAAAGAAATTTCGTCCTCGAAATTAGGTGTTCCCTTCATAGCTGATCTTAATCATGTTTGATATAAGATACCCACCGACATAATAATTCAGGTGCTTATACAACTAAATCTATCTAAACGGTTCACAATCAAACTTGGATATAATTTTAAGCGACTTTATAACTACATGCACTCAAAGACCTTAAAGCACAAAGACATGTGATATGCATTTAGTACACTTTAATCCACTGAAAATCCGTACCTTGAAACTTTGTGTTATTAGATTTCTGCACTTAATGGTGTCTGATCTCATCCCCCATCATAACATTTAGCTTTAAACTCACTTCAATTCGCCAACCAAAATATGTCTAACATTTATAATCTTAAATTAGAATCTTCGCCGTTGTAAATGCTATCTCTACATTTCTCCATTTATACAATTAAATCATCGTTAAACCTTGAAGTCTCACCAAATGATCAATTTCTAGAGCATCAGATGTATTCATCAAATCAACCATAAGACCAATTCCTATTTAAGTCGTAATGCTAAACTCTAACTTACCAGGTCATCGCTTACACTTTAACACTTGTAGAACTTTGAGAGTTTCCGTAACCTTCCAAAAGTCCCAAGTTTCTACATTCTGAACCAGCCTTGACAACTAGAAAACATTTCTTTGAACTAATCTAATCTAGCTTCACCCAAATGAAGTAAGTTCTCTTAATGGTATGAAACTTTCGAAATGTAAGTCACCATCATCAGTCATAACCTAAGCAACTTTAAATACTACTCGATGCTATAGAGCTTGAATTATTTTTTACACGCTAATGATTCTAGAACCACATGACCCAATGACCTTGATGTTTAATAATTTAGTCCTTATACGAAATACGCATAAATTGAAGACCTATGTTCATAAGATTTTGACTAACAAAAATTCAAAAATTCTTAATCTCAGATAACCAATCCCCAAAAGGAACCCTTGGTAACCTCAAGAGACAATATCATTTTCAAAAGTCACAAGCCTTTTAACATCAAGAGACAACATTCACAATGGTAGCAGCTTTAATAGCCTCCAAAACACGAGTCGAGAACATCAGTAGTAGCTTCAGTAAGGTCTATCGCAACTTCAAACATTTCATTGTACTATAAGAGTCAGATTATAACCTAAGATTTTATAATCTAACCAACCAAATATTATTACTCAACCTCGAAATAGTTATGGTTCAGCTAATACGAAGCTCACTGACTATACTTACTCCACTCCAACTTAACCAAATATTTAAATTCCTAATCATCATGCTTCTGCTACGCTTTTCAGATAACAAACCACAATATATTCTTTCGCATGGTCTACTTCGTAGTAGCAAGTTTAACTACAACCCTATGGTGCACCAGTACAAAGAATTTCTTACATATGACTTTCACTCTAAAGGATCAAATCTTGAGTCCTACCTTCCACTTTCGTCAGCCTAATTACAAGTCCGCAAAATCATGTAACCTAACCAGCGGGATCATTACTTAAGCTCTAATATCCCAAAACCGTAATGCTCTGATACCATTTCTGTCACGACCCGAACCCACGGGCAGGCCCGCGAGCTAGGCACGTGACCGGCCGCAGACCCAATGGACTCCAACCGAGGGCTCTGCCAGGCCTTACTCGCTTAAAACCAACATGTGCTGCAGCGGAAATTAAAACTTCTCCAAAACATTAATTACACTATCATATTTCTATTTGAATACATCACTTATACTAAAACTTTTCATAACTCTGATTGTCAACAACTAAAGCTAAACAGAAAATCTAATATTTAGCGACTCATTTCATGCAGTCCCCGAAGCTCCGCACCAAATTTTCTCCTCCTATGCTCCTCACCATCACCTTACTTTCAACCTGAAATGATAAGTAAGGGATGAGCTTCCACGTGCTCAGTAAGTAACCAATGATTCAACTAGCTGGACCATAGCATGTCAGAAAATAACTCATTTATATTATAGCATCATTAAGATATCTAAAAAAATCATAGATTTGATAATCATCAGGTAAAACAAAATAGAGTACATTAAACCAAAAACTGAAGCATGAAATCATTAACGCAAAACTCATGACAACCAGTTCGATTGCAACATTAGCTCAAACGATATGCTGCGGTCAGCGTACAGGCCCCACTGACTAGGGCCCGAAATCCCTCCTCCATCCGGGATAAAATTATGTGGACGCATGGGCGAACCACGAGCAACAGTACTGTGCATCAACGTACAAGCCCCGTTGACCAGGGCCCGAAATCCAACTTTCCCCCGTGGATATAGGGCACAGCAATCGAGTAAACCAAAAACCCCCTTTGGGTTCATCGTGAACAAAATCACTCATCAATTGATTCTCAACCATCCTCACATCCTTTCAATAACCCTCAACATGTTCAATATTCACAATAACGTCAATACAATACATTTCAAATCCGAGTTCCATTTCAGTTTCTAAGAAAGATATCATTGACATGCTGGTCCGGTTTTGACGGGAATTAAACAATTAAAAGCTTTGTTTAGCAAATCAAGTCAGACTAACTAAACATGATTAAAACGGTCAATGCTGATAAACGCCACTTTTTATCAATACATAAACATATACATTTTATAGAAAATCCTAGTTGAATCGAAAGGGTCACTTACTTGACGCTATGCATTTGCCCACATAAAAATCTCCGAAGAGACGGCGTGCTGCTGCATCTCGTTCGAGAACCATCAACGCCATTCTTTTCTATCTTCATGTTCCCAGCTTTACTATAACCCAAAGGATCGTCAATCACGGCACAACATTCTCGTTGAACCTGTCTTCAAGCAGATTCGATGCCTCAGTCAACTGCACGACCTTTCCATGCCCGTCCAATATCATGCCCAGTTCACCCTGTCATTCTTGGCATTTAATCGCCGTTGCCAAACATCCATTAATTTACCCGTTTTAATAACCACCAAGTAACCTCTCGCTAAATGGTACTCAGTTAATCGCTAGGGCTAACGCTAACAATTTCCTTTTATATATTCTCATAGTTCATAGCCTATGTGATTCCCTGTCCAAAAACACATACACGCATAGGGTACACCTTCGCAAGCATACGGTACACCTACACCATATACCACACGACCATACTCTCACCCCAGAGTACATGTACAACCATCGCACTACTCCTCACACATAAAAAGGCGTTACATACTATCGTGTTGCCTACACAGCAACATGCTCATGCACCTCATGCAACTGTAGAGATAACACCACACCTACGAAATATACACATCTGTCCAAACACACGCAACCTACACCCACCGGTGCACACACACAATTATCCAGATACCAAAACCCAACAGTCATACCCACTCCACCGACAACTACTCCATCCCAATACAAACGCCACACCCTTCTATAATTGAACTGACAGATTGCCTCATCAATCAAAACAAATCCGAAATTCTTTCGGCCGCCGGCATATACACCCCATAGTAACTCCAGCACAACCACCGTAAACAATACCACCATACCATTCCAGATACAGTAAGTTGTGTCATGATCGTCACTATTTGCCAACGACACAACCACAGACAACCTATTATACACAATCATCCGACAACAATAATACCCACACACGTGACAAACACATACGCTGTACACCCACAGCTGTGCACAAAAACCACCATCCACCGCCAACACTACCGCCAAATGACCACCACTGAACCCATTCACCAACAACACAAGCAACCACAAAAACCCATTTCATAATATACAGTGCCAAAAATAGTGCTTGGCAGCTAGGCAAATGGGTCGAGGACCCAAAATTGCAAATTACATGATGGTTGCTCCGGCCACCTTCACTGATCGGGGCGTCTCGTCGCCGAAATTTCTGGCCAAACACAAACGCACATGAATACACCTGTAAAAATGGCAGAGTGGTTCAATTTGGTGGCTTGTAACCGCTGGTTGCCAGGGGTTGTGGTCGTTAGGCGACGGCAATCGACCGGTGGTCGTCTTTGATGACGATCGGAGTTATGATTAGCCGGTTATGGTTACCGTGCTGTTCCATCAGGGTGCGCCACAGTGAAGGTGATTCCAGGTGGTTGGCATTAGTTGATTCAAGAATAGGGCAACGGCAGCGAGGGGCGGTGACGGGGGTGCTGTTTGGTGGAGGCGTCGGCCGGAGTTGCTCGCCGGAGACTGAATGGTTGGACGGCGACAGCGATTGCACAGCGGCTAGGCGGTGGCAGCGGCGCCTCGGCTACGGCACGGTGGTCGCGGCGCCTCGGCTACGGCACGGTGGTCACGGAGGTGTTGTGTGGTGATGTACGGTGTAGGTGCGGCCGGAGTTCATCGCCTGTGATGGAGCATGGCCGGCAATGGGGACGCCGGAGATGGGAGGGCGCTACCCGATTAGGGCCTGCTCCCCTTCTTCTTCTCTCTGCGCTTTTATTCTTTCCCCTTTCTCTTCCTTTGTTTCCTTCTCTCCCCGACTTCTCTCTTTGTTCTTTTCTTCTTCTTTTTTTGTTTTCTTTTCCTTTTTTTTTTTTTGACTTTCTCTCCTGATTTTCTTTTCTCTTTTTTTTTTCCTCTAGGCTTCCCCTACAATATTAAAATAACTGAACTGAGAGATCAAATATTTATGAAATCAACCCTAATTTAATTATAGCTTCTCAAGCGTCACCGGCCTAGTTTCATTTATTTCTTATTGCACCGCTTTTTATCCGTAGCTAGTGGTATTTTCATTTGTCACTAATAATACTGCTCAAGCTAATCATCCCTAAGGACTCAAAAGAATATCACTCATAGAATTTGTCGCTAAAGTAATATTAACCGGTTAACCCTAGGTTCGGGATATTACATTATATGATCGATCAATGTTATATAGTTTTTCACATTCTCTCTGACAACCAAATACTTAGTATCAACGTGCTTATTTCTGCTTCCACTTTCATTGTCCTTAGAAAAGAACATTGCAACCAAATTATCACAATTTAACTTCAATGACTTAGTTATGGAATCCATCATCCTAAGCCCTGAAATTAAGGTCCTTAACCATCTTGCCTGTGAAGTAGCTTCAAAACATGCTATAAATTTTGCCTCCATGGTGGACGAAGCAACTATGGACTATTTTGCACTTTTCCAAGATATAGCCCCTGCAGCAAATACAAAAACATATCCAATTGTTGACTTTTCAGAGTTTACACAACTGTCAATTTCTGTTTGAATATCCAAGCACGTCCAGCTGGTCAACATGCTTGTACATGAGATTGTAGCTCTTGGCTGCTTACAAATATCTCAAAACATTCTTAGCTACCCCCCAATGATCCATTCCTGGATTATTTTGGTATTTTCCGAGCATCCTCACAGCAAAACTAATACCAAGTTTGGTACACACTTATACATAGAGTAGACTACCAACTGCAGATGCATGGGGAATGCTTTGAATATGTTCTTTTTTCAAAGCATTTTTTGGATATTTACCTAAACTAAAATTATCACCCATCGCGATATGTGCTACACAAGATGAACAATCTTTCATCTAGAATTTCTTTAAAACTTTCTCAATGTAGGTCTTTGACACAAACCTAATGTCCTTTGAGAACTCTAGCTATGAATTCTCTACCAATGACATAAGAAGCTTTGCCCATATCCTTCGTTTCAAAGTTTTGAGAAATACTTAGTTTTGTGTAACAAATCTAAGTCACTACTTGCAAGTAAAATATCATCAACATATAGGACCATAAATATGTACTTGCTTCCACTAACCTTATGATATACGCAATTGTCCACAATGTTTTCAGTGAAGCAATATGAAGTAATAAAAAAAA
>JAVXUP010003454.1:0-67389 GCA_033070095.1 Escallonia herrerae | reverse complement strand
CGAAAACGTTTTCAAACAGACCTTATTAAGTTTTGAAGGCACATGTGTATGTGCGGTGCAGATATTTAAAGTTAAAGAACATGTATTTTCAAACAATATAATGTTGTACTTTTTCACACCTTTGTTTATCGTTAAAAGATTTATGGTTATTTTGTTAATACACTTCAAAAAATAACAGTGTTAAGCAACATATAGGGTCTGAAAATAGACACTCCCTTAATATTAAAAGAGATTAGTTGCAGCATTGGAGTTCAACAAGCCCCACAGATTTGATGCATACAAGTTTTCTTTGAAGTTGTAATGAGAAAAAAAGTTATAGACATTCGTCGGTTGGTGCCTCGTTGACACGAGTATCATTTTTATACGCATGACTCATCCTATACAACACCTAATGAACATCGCCCATTAAAATTGGTTGACAAAAAAATATACTTAGTTACTGTAGCTGAACAAAATTGATCTAACTGTTTCTGAATAATTTAAAAAGGGACTGTTTGTTTAGCACTTTTTTTTTAAAAAAAGGACTTAATTTCTTTGTACTTTTATCATCTTTTATTTTTGTTTTAAAAAATATTAGTGAAATAGGGAGGTGTTTTTACCTTCTTTTTTTTGGACCATTGACATAGGCTTTCATCAAACAACTATTTACCTTTTTTTCTTTTAATGTCACATCATCATTGAGACACACCCTGGCTCATCCTCTCCCTCTCTTCCTTCCTCACATTAAAACGCTCTCACACATACAATACTAAAGTGTGGGCACAATTATAGTGCTTTGGAAAGAAAAGAAAAGGAAGGATGTTAAATGTCTGTATGCAGAGAGAGGACAAGCTGAGAAAAATGGAACAAAATGCTTTAGAAAATAGTACACAAATTATTGGGCCAAAAAAGTGACTGACAATGAAAATGGTATAAGTATACAAAGCACTAAAAAAGGTAGTTTCAAAATTTTTGGCCGAAAAATTAAAATAAATAAGTATATTTTCTAACTGAATACCAAAGCAATGAAAATAAAAATATTGAAATGAAAACACCAAACAAAAATATTAAACAAACATGCCATAAACTTTTCTACAAATACTTGTATAATGAGAAAGGATAAGTACGCCTGATAACATAAAAACGTAATCTATTCTTGCACTTAAAAAAAATCCACCTCAATTGTTTTTGGTTATGTATCGTAAAAATAGAGTTTTCTTAACCAATTACACCCCAAAAGGGAACTTGCAACTTTGCACAAAAAAGAGAAAAATATCATCAGGAGAATAATGTAAAACTATTGGGTTCGAAATTAATTGTTCTAACTATTTAAAATCATTAATATATTAAGTAAACATTTATCTGCACGCTTTACTTCAAATTTCTCCGCTAGGGTGAAATCAATATTGTGGGGACACCCAATATTTTGGCGAGAGGACAGCAATTTCAATTTGTGCGAATCTCTGATTTATCCATGTGATCCGATCTTCCACCAGCAGCAGATTTACAGATTTCCAACAAAAGCAAATCAGACCCTTAAGCTCCAATTACACCTGCAGAATCAATCACACACTAAAAAGGCACAAAGTACCCCACCCCACCAACAAATCAGATTACTTGCAAGCAAACCTTGATTCCACAGCAGCAAAGTCAAGTACCCCCTTTATCGCTAAAGCCTAATCTCCTGCTAGATTTCATAGACAGAAAGCTTAAGTGTGTAATCTCCTCAAAAGTAAAGGCAACGTGGGAGCGGGGGACTTGGGGGATCTGACCGTTCACGCAAATGGAGGAGATCAGCAGCAGCGAGATGATCTTCATCGGGATGCGGAGCCTTACCTGTCACCTCCGAGGGCGAATCTCCGTACTGTTTGGTAATTGGTGATACGTACGTATTATTGCGCTACTACTACTTTTGGTGTTGAATTCTGGATGCGTGGCGGCGCGTGAGGGGGGCGGCTTTCCACTTTTTCGACGCCGCCGATTGGGAAACAAATAGCCTTTCCCTGTTTCTAAGCCTGTGACGGTGGGGAGGTCAAGTCAATTCTGGGATTTGACTCTGGAGTCTTTTGGCTCTCAGTCAATTGATTACTTTTTTTTTATAACGGGATCGCCATCTTGTGATATTCAAGTTAATATGTGAGGGTCCATATCTTTGAGATTTTATTGAACTATAAAATATTGGTAAGATCTATAATTGTTGACTATCAAAATTTTAACCTTCTAATTTGAGCATTTAAAATTGTAAAGTTTTCACTTTGAAACTATTGGACCTAAAAGTGCATGACCATTTAAATTAGAGAAAATTGCATAAAATACCCCTATGATTTGTGGTAGTTGCAAAAAAATTCCTGCTGTTACGAAAATTGCAAAAAGACACCTCAACTTGCAAAAGTATTGCAATCGTCAAAAAAATGTTCGAACTCACGGCATATGAGGTTCACGCTCCTAAAAGTGCGTTTGGTAAAGATTAACTTAACGAAACGACAAAAATGCCATTTATTTCTTCTTCTTTCCCCAAATCCTAAACCCTAACCACCACCCATTTCTGCCACCACCACCACCTCAGAATAATCGCCACCGCCGCAACCACCTGCTATGCCTAATCACTGCCGCCTCAGCCCCCTCAAGCTAAAACCCTAGCCGCCACCCTCATCAGGCCCCATCCACCATTGTATCCTTTTCATTTCTGCATTTGGACCCACCGTGATACCATTTAAATTAAGCCGCCATCCATTTCCATTTCCCCATCGTGACACCGCGAACTTGATCTGCATCGCCAGCCCCGACCACTTACCATGGATCCTTTTCCGCCGCTGCTAGCTCAATCGCGACTTGGCCATTTGCCCACCACCATCAAGGCCCTTCATCACCACAAGCCCAAGCCCTAATTAGGGTCGTCGTAAGCAAACAAGCGAGGCAACATGAAGGGGGAGAGGAGGAGAAGAGGGAGAAAGGGAGGGAACACCAGTCACCTCTGAGGGTCGAGCTGTAGGCAGAACACCGGTCGCCGGTGAGGGTCGAGGGATCACCGGTTGCCGGTGAGGGTCGAGGGAACACTGGTCACTGGTTGCCGGTGAGGGTCGAGGGAACACCAATCACCGGTCGGGAAGATCCTGCGGCATTCATACCTCAGAGGTGACCGCTAAGAGACACTTGGGGTCACAAAAGTGTTGTATCGGACGTTCCCATAACAAAATGATGAAAATGTCTAAATTGTCAATGTGTATAAACCATAATTCTAGATCTAGGTTTATTTTGTTTTATGTGGTGTTTTGTGTTGGACAGGTGTTGGGGGTGACTCCTCTATAGAAACCCTAATTGTGGATCTAGTTTTTTTTTTTTGTGTGTGGATGGTCTTGGTGTTTGACAAGGCTTAGATAATGGTGAATGGACTAGGCTATCGCAGTGGCGTAAGCGGCGCATGTGGCTGGGGTTGATGGACGGGCTTGTCACAACACATGTGATTGGGGTTCGTGGCGGGGTTGGCGGCGATACAAGTGGTTCGGGTGATGATAGATCTAACAACACAGAGTTCACGGTGGGTGGCGGCGACGCACTTGCTTGGGTTGATGAAGAGGCTAGCGGTGGCGACAAAGGGTCATGGTGGGTAATCAGGACTGGGTGGTGATGAATGAGGGTTGCACTTGGCGTGGGTTGATGATGAGGCTAGCGATGGAGGCACAGGGTCATGGTGGTTGGTCAGGGCTAGGTGGTGGTAGATTGAAATTGGGGATGTTGGTAGTGGATGGGGCTAGGGTGGTGATCGACTTGGCTTTTGGTTGAGGGTGGCGGCTACGGTGGCGATTGGTGTGGGTAACGGGTAGGGTTAGAGTTTGGATGGATTAGAAAAAAGAAATTAAGACTCGATTGAGAGAGGAAAAAAAAGAAAGAAAGATGATATTTTAATCTTTTTAATGTACTAAAATTTATCAAACGCACTTTTTAAGAGAGTGAATATGACGTTCTATGAACTTGGGCGATTTATTTAACAATTGTAACAAAATTGACACTTTAAGTATCTCTTTGTAATTTTAGTAATTTTAAAGGCTTTTTTTTTTGGTAAAATGTCCAAACTACGGAATTCTGCGCAATTTTTCCCTAAACAAATATGTGATGTTGCATCCTTTGACCCCACAATATTAAGGGTGACAAGAAGCTTCACACGAAAATGCCCCGGATCACTGACACACACCACCGAACCTAACTTGGAATGGGACGGTTTCGTGCTAAAATTTTAGACCACTCCATTGCAACCGCAGGCCTAGTCATGAATACACATACACACACCCCCGACTGAGAGTATTTGTATATTCGATTCGATTGCGTTGCACAGTTGTATCATTGGAAACAGTAGTACAACTTTTGTCTTTTGGACAAATCAGAGGAGAGAGGGGGTGTGTGTCTGTGTCTTTGAAAATAATGTCAGGGAAAAGAAGACATTTTCAGACAAGTGGGATTGTGCGAGGTAGATTTTCAAAGATCTCCAGTATCTCTCCGTTTAGTCTTTTAGCTCCTTAAAGTAAAAGATTTCAGTATCCCCCTTCCTCTCTCTATATCTGCATGTCTGTTCAGAAATATAAATGGAAAGAGAGAGGCTGATGCAAGTCTCATAGTTTGTGCCATCGGAGCAAAAGGAGGTGGAGGAACACATTTGGGAAAAATGGCTAGAAGGGTGTCCTGTGGTTCAGAGGAGTTACATGTTCTCGCTGTTGATGACAGTAACGTTGATCGGAAGGTTATTGAGAGATTGCTGAGGATTTCTTCCTGTAAAGGTATTGTTTTTGGGCTTTAAGTATTGGGTTTTTGTGGGTTTTGATTGGTTTTTTGAAGGAGATTGGATTGGAATTTTGCAGTGACGGCTGTTGATAGCGGGAGCAGGGCTTTGCAGTATCTGGGTCTTGATGGAGAGAAGAACTCCGTCGGATTCGATGTAAGTGACAATTGTCTTAGAAATATACATCTTGCTGTGCTTGGTTGCTTGGAAAGCTTAGGGGAAATGAAAGAAAGTTTCAAAGAGGGAGAGGCCAAATCCATGCCCCTTTTTCCTATGTCTGGAATAAGTCTTTGGTTAGAGACTAATCTTTGGTTTTGATGGTGCTAGGGTTTGAAGGTGAATTTGATAATGACAGACTATTCTATGCCTGGGATGACAGGATATGAACTGCTCAAGAAAATCAAGGTTAGATGACCAACTATTTCTGCTATAGTTTTGGGGGTGCTTGGGGCTGGGGTGGGAGGAAAGTCAGGTCCTTTCCTATTCATTCTGAGTTTTTTCACGACTTACCATGTATAGGCCTAATCAGAAGTGTGTTAATGGTTAGTATAGATAGACACTGTCACGTTGAAATAGGCTAATATTTTCATCTGAATCTTTCCTGTTCAGCAGAAGTCATCCGCACTGAGAGAAATACCTGTGGTGATCATGTCGTCTGAGAAAATTCTAGCGCGAATCGATAGGTATGATCTCATCCCATACGAAAATGGTGGACTTGCAGTCATATACACCAGTGCCTTGTTGTTCTTGAAACGAGAAATTAAGCTGTCACTGCATCAATCATATATTTTTCTCTGTTGATTCGCTAAAACAATCTAAGGTGCGACATGGGAATCAAACTTGGTATTGTTCTTGCAGACCAAAATAAACTTGGGAAGTAGGGAAAAATGACTTAACTTTTGAGTAATTTATGTGGCATGGAGAGAATAATTCATGTAGCCACTTAGATGAGTTTGGGAAAGTTATTTGAGTTGAATTCAGTAATTGTCTCACCAACAGACATGTACCGCATTCCATTGTCTTTTAAGGTATTGGGATTTGACTTAATGTGAATTGTTCAATTGAGATATCTTTACTAGACCAATCATTTTGGCCAAATGACTCAATATGTTTTAGTTAGTTTTTCCGACAAAGAACATGTTAGGCCACAATACTAGTAGGCCATTAGGTTGAGATCAAGGTATAGCCCAGTGGTGAGGGTCTCTGTCTTTCCTGTGGCAGGTCATGGTGGAGGGTTACCCCCCACTGTTTAATCTAGTCTCGAGTGGTCTCCGATGGATCAAAACAATACTCGTAGGCTGTTAGGTTCTAGCTCAATTTATATGAAGGGACGCACAATTGAACACACTTGAATGCGCATTCCCTCACGCACAGATTCATCATAAATCATTTAGTTTCCTGAATTGTTCATCATTTTTCGTACATTATTTTCCACTTTCATGCTTGGAAGCATCCTAATGGCCAATAGCAAAACAACCCAATAACAGTAATTACTTTTTATTGATAATAATAGGTGTTTGGAGGAAGGGGCAGAGGAGTTCCTAATGAAGCCGGTAAAGCTTTCAGATGTCAAGCGATTGAAAAGTTTCATATTGAGAGGGGAAGGAGATGAACATGGAGAGAAGCAAACTCAAAAAAGAAAGTTAGAAGATGATCCATTGTCGGCGTCATCGCCATTGTCATCGTCGGCATCATCACTGTCTGGTAATCTGTCACCATCACCGCCACCATCTCCATCTTCAACTCTACAACCTCTTTCGAAGCGAACTAGATTATAGCACAAGTTGATGTACTGCCCTTTCTTTTGATTAGCCTTTTTTTGTCATTCCTTGCCATACCCAACCTGTTATGATGAATGGGGTTCATCCCCTTCTGTCTTGTAAGTTTTACACCATCACAATTAGGACTGTACATGTTTGAACTCATCTTCCCTACGACACTAGCTGGGAGAGTTGGAAGAAAGTTGAAAGAAATTGGGATTTTTGATAGTTTTCCCGTCTTGTTTTCTATATGCAACATGAGATTTCGTTGAACTCAAATGAAACCCCAAAAAAATTTAATGGGGTCTTCTGCCTTTTAACCTTCATATATAATTCTCTATGATCCTACAGTTCCGCTTACCCGATCTCTGGCAGCTGCATCCAATCCAACGCTTTGAGAGCTTATGTTCAGTGCTTTCATGGTTGTGACAACTACAAGAAGATGCAGGTGTATGTGACATCTAGCACCCATCGTTTTGCTATCCTTGCTCTGATTCTAATCATGTAAAAATGGGGGAAGGGGGTGGAGGTTGAATGGAGTAGATTGTTGGATGTCCGAACCCAAGTGTGCCCATGACAGGTCCTGGAATGCCAAAGGTTAGAGTGCCTCCGTGTAACCTCTCAATACCAACAATCTCGTGCCATTATATGTTGGAACTCGAGTACCTTCTTAATAACCTCTCAACTTCCTTTGTGAGTTACACATTAGATGGATGGATATATAGAAGAACAAGGGCAGCATCACCTTGTGTGTGTGTATTTCAATGGCCCAACCTTTTGGCCTTCTATCCAGGCAACCGTAGAGCTAGAAAGGGCTTTTGTACGGTGGAATCAAAGATTAGGCTCGCGTAGTCTAATCCTCCGCTTGTTCATGATGTTTGTAAGAAGGTAACGATGAGATCATGAAGTTTTCTTGTACGAAGTTTTCATGTACGTGATCTGCGCTCGCGGTTAAAGTTGTGTTCACACACGGTGTATTCGGCTGGTCTCGAACGCCTTCATAGACAAATAGTCTTCTTAGGTTAAATCCTACACAACTAGGCCGAGATAAAGCGGCATATATGTATATGTTTCTTTGGCAGAAGCCTTCTGCCTATGGTGAACTGTGACTCATTTTGGCCCTTGAAAATCTATGCCCTTGCAACTAGGAGAGAAGCTTGGTTTTGTGTATGCAACCTCGCTTTCATGAACAACATTGGAAGTTGGGACCAGGTGTGAAGTAATTCCATGTGGGCATGGCAGATCTACGATGTCAATCCAAGTAAATGAAATCTAGTAGTTGAAACTGGTTATCGAGAGAGAACAAAACAACGAAAAGAGAAGGAGATTGAGCATTGGTGCGCCCAACTAACAAGTGTTGGGCTAAAATAATGCCGCGTTATAACCGATCAAATTCAGTAGAAAATATTGGTTTAGTTTTGACGATCTAGGACCGTTGAATGCATTATTCTAAACCGATCAAAATTTTTTTTTTCTTCTTTAATCTCTTTTCCTACATCAGTTCTTTCTGATTCTAGATGGCCTGACGACCATACAATATTTACACCAATTTCCTAGGTTTTCAATTATAAGCTCACAAGGGAAAGTATTTTTGATTTCAACTTACAGCGAGCTGATTATCGTAAAAGAAATGGACTCAAAGTCAACATCTTGACCTTGTAAACTAGGATTCTGACCACTGGTTTTCTTGAGCTTTCATTGAGTTGTTCAAATTGCTGTTTGTTACTCTCAACAATCAAGGGGCTACCAGAGGACGAATAATCCGTGCGATCGCGGCCTCAGTCCTATATGGATTCAACCGTATTAGGAGTCATAACTCAGTCATCTAACAGAAGTGGTCCTGCTCCTGTTCATAAAAGATTACACCTTCCAAGATACCATCAATCCAGCCAGCAGTAACTCACTCTGTTGGTTCAACTTGGGAGCATTTAACACATCCCTTATCAAAATCATTTACTTCATATATCTGAACTTGATGTTCAAAGATAAGTCAATGGTGATTGAGCGGTGGGTAAAATAAGTTATAATTTGTCGATCAG
This sequence comes from Escallonia herrerae, assembly GCA_033070095.1. Classification (NCBI taxonomy): domain Eukaryota; kingdom Viridiplantae; phylum Streptophyta; class Magnoliopsida; order Escalloniales; family Escalloniaceae; genus Escallonia; species Escallonia herrerae. Next base: position 58,837 of record JAVXUP010003454.1, on the reverse strand, counting down.
GAGAGTGAAAACGAGAATTATTTTAAAGAATTTGGTTAAGGTTGTCAAGCAGCGGGTAAAAGAAGTTGCAGTTCGTTGACGGGAAAGTGAACATGAGAATACAAATAGGGGTGATATTTTAAAGAATGTAGGTAAAGTTCGTCGAGCGGTGGAGTAAATTAAGTTACACTTTGTCGATCGGGAAAATGAAACAGTGAATGCTGGGTGCCGAAAAGAATTTGGTGAACTGATCTCAAGTTATTCACGTAGTCACTTTTTTCTCCTGAATGAAACAACAATTTAAAAGCTTTTAGAAAACAATAGCTTTTGATGGGACTACTGAACTTAGACGTGGAAGTTTTTGATGATTATCAGGCATCAACATTCAACATAAAGTATGTTACCAAATCTTTCCATGACTTTACTCCAGAAGTATGATCAATGATATCCAAAACTGACATGGGTAACCTGCAGCAAAGCTTCTTCTCGTTTTATCAATTTGACCTAGCACATTTTCAAATCACCGTCACACGGGCGCGCGCACGCACACATATATCTCATTGGTAGAGTATATCTCCTTTTTACTGAAGAAATCAAAATTGATTCCCATCCCGTACAAGGAACATGGATGGTGACATCGGCCAACTATCAAATGCTACTATTAATTTGCCCCGCCTATTGCCGGCCAACTGGTCAAACAAAAGGTAGAAGCAAACTCGTTTTACATTTTGTGTTGAACAGATAAAGACCTGTTTGGCAAACCTCAGAACCAACCCGAATCTAATCAAGAGATATAAGCATGACCTGAACTGAACCAATCTGTTCCCAAACAGCCCTAGTCCTGATGGATGTGATGCAACTGTAGAGTAATATACATCAGAAGGCACCAATATATTGCAAATGTCGTCAGTTACAATGCAACAGAGATCAGACAAAGCAAATAACTACAAGAACCGTCTCGGCTATAACATACTCCTATTTCTGCTTATTTTCTAATAGTTAAGTTACTAAGAATGCCCCTTAGCTAGTCTTGATTGCAGCCTTCAAGCAGCAGCAATAAGGTCATTTCACTGGACAGAAGTCTCGGAGAAGTTCAAAGAAAATTCAACCAACATCAACAACCTTCTTTGAAACTGTCAGCAATCAACGTCCAATGCCTCACACAGCTGGAACTCCCATTGCTCAAGTACACAAGAAAAGAAAACCCACAGAGTTTCTTTCACTTCCTCTGCGATTCTCGCCTAATCCCACGACCGTGCAATGTCAGGAGCCTCGTGCACTGGTCCAACCATGGCTTCTTTAATTACTTATATATCTTTCTCTTCTTTCTTCTTCCTCTGTCTTTGTGTCCATCAAATTCTGATTGTCCACAAGAAAGCTTAAATTGAGCCCTGAATAATCCATTTCTCTCTTTCGGAAACAAATGCCGGCTTCCTCACAAGATGGAGTGGCTGTTAAGGCCATTGCGGCCACAGCAGCATGTACGCTGCTTGTCGCTGGGATCTTCTTCTATTTCTTCTATAGGTTTGCTATGGCGAGGCAGCGGCAGAAAAATGATTTCGGTTCAAGTTTTCGTCGAGGAGAAGTGGTGGCTCACAACCGACAAGGTGGTTCTCTGACAGGTGTAATAGTTGATGATAGGTTGGACGTTGTTTACTTGAGAAAACTTGAAGGCGGACAAGTTAGGAGTTGTATGTCTACGGTTTGGTTGAACCCTATTGAAGAGGAAGAGAAGAAGGTGGATAGTAGAGGGCACAAGTCAAAAAGGTTTGAACCAGTCCAAGAGATTCCATTACTTCATGACCCTTCCAATGCAGCAGTTGAAATCGAAAAGGTGGCGAAATATCCCGAGTCTGTGGGGTTGGAACCGCTGTCACCGCGCATATACAGACCAAAAAATCCTCAGCCTCCACCACCTCCCTTGGTGATTCCAGTGAAGCAAACCCCACCACCATCACCACCACCCCCTCCACCGCCACCGCCACCGCCTCCTCCATCCCTTCCTACAAAGAAAGTTCCCAAACCCCCCTTACTACCGATTCCGGCAAGAAGAAACCCTGCAGCACTACCTCCACCAATTCGAGCAGGTGGCTTATTTTCATCACTCAAACCACCTGCTGCACCAAGAGGGAAACTAAGCAGTAACAACAAGCCAGAGGGTCAAACAGAAGAAAGCTCAAGTGAGAATGGAGAAGTGCAGATGAAGATGAAGCCACTGCACTGGGATAAGGTTAGCGCTAATACTGATCATTCCCTAGTCTGGAATGAAATCAAGGGCGGCTCTTTCAGGTAAGCGGGACTTGAAAGGTGAAACTGAAACCAATTCACCATTTACTTGCATTTTTCTTCATGTCTCTTAAAAAATCTTACATTCTACTGCTTCCTAATTATTGTTATCATCTCTCAGATTTGATGATCAACTTATGGAGACTCTGTTTGGGTACTCTGCCACGGACAAAAGATCCCTTGAAATGAGGAAGATGTCAACAACTTCAGGTAGTTCCAGTTCAGCTCCGCCTGCTCAAATTTTCATTCTTGATCCTCGAAAATCCCAGAACACGGCAATAGTACTTAAATCTCTTACCATCTCACGCAAAGAGATCCTTGAAGCCCTCCTAGATGGTCGAGGACTAGATCCAGATACCCTGGAGAAGTTAACAAAAATCTCCCCCACTGAAGAAGAAGCCACCAAACTTCTTCAATTCAATGGAAACCCAACTAAACTTGCTGACGCCGAATCTTTCCTCTACCACATCCTGAAAGCTGTTCCCTCGGCATTTATCCGCACAAACGCGATGCTCTTTAGATCAAACTATGACGCAGAAATCCTGCAGCTCAAGGAGTCACTGCAGACCCTTGAATTAGGATGCAAGGAATTAAGAGCACGTGGGATTTTCTTAAAGCTTCTCGAAGCGATTCTCAAGGCAGGTAATCGCATGAATGCGGGAACTGCCAGAGGAAATGCACAAGGCTTCAACCTTAGTGCTCTCCGAAAACTTTCTTATGTCAAAAGTACCGATGGCAAGACGACTCTACTCCACTTTGTTGTGGAACAAGTTATTCGATCCGAGGGCAAGCATTGTGTGATCAATAGGGTCCATAAATTTGGCAGTAGTAGTAGTCATCTTGGTAAAAGCAGTGATCAAGATTCAGGTAGCCTCACAGACAAGGAAGAGAAAGATAAAGAATATCTAATGCTAGGGTTGCCAGTGTTAGGAGGTTTAAGTACTGAACTCTCTAATGTTAAGAAAGCTGCTATGATAGACTCCGACAGTTTCATGAAGATGTGCCCAAGTCTCACGGTGAAGGTCACTGAGTTTCGGCAGCTTGTGACACGCTGTGGCCATGCTGAAAAAGGTGGATTTGTGGGGGAAATGAAAGGATTTTTAGAGGAATGTGAAGAGGAGCTGAAGGTGGTTAGAGAGGAACAAGCCAGAGTAATGGAGCTCGTGAAGAGAACCACTGTATTTTATCAAGCGGGTGCTTCCAATGATAAAGGAGCACACCCACTTCAAATATTTATCTTTGTGAAGGATTTTTTGGACATGGTTGATCAAGCTTGCATTAACATCACAAGAAAGCTTCAGAAGAAGGATGTGAGGAGTCTAGGATCATCACCGCCACTCTCGCCATCAACAAGGACTTCAGCAGTGTTCCAAAACTTGCAGTCATATTTTGCATTAGAAAAGCATAGATCATCATCTTCTAGTGAATCAGACAATGATTTCTGAGGGTTCGTCATATTAACCAATTCCGGAAGATGAGAAATTGGCTTCTTTTTGCCAAGGGAAATTTAGAAAACAATATCAATTTTCCAGAAACAATTTGGTGACTACTAGTTTTTGCTTAGCTTTAGTACGCTGGAAATATTATCTTGTAGTAAGATAAATGTACTGATACCACAACTCATAAGCATGGCTTTACTGACTCCAAGCAACCTATCCACAAGTCAGCTAAATTTCAAATCTATGTGCCATATCTGATACGCTACATCTATAATCTGCATACATGTAAGTTTTGGCCAAAACTCAACGCTGGCGATTACATGATTGTCGATACCTGTTGGACACCCATTGTTGTATCAATCTTCATCTCAAGGGCAGCGACTAGACCTGGATCATGGTCTGGAGATTGCCTAACCACGTTAAGCAGCTGTTCTATTATCTTGGACATCTCATCTTTCATTGCACCACTTTTAGAACCCAAAGCATCAACTGATTTGGTAATGATTTTCATGCAAAATTGGAGGGAAGGAGACAAACAAACAAGTATCCTGCCCAGTGCAGCTGCAGCTTGGACTTGGTTCGTAGATGTTATGACCTTCAATACGGAAGTCACTAAGCTGCCCAAAATTCTCTTGACTCTCAAGGTCAGAATTAACCAACACTTCGTCTGCTATGAAACCTAGAGAGACCAAAGAGTTCTTCACTATAATCTCATCGTCACAAGACAAAAGTTTTTCAAACGCGTTCCCAAGGTCCTTTCCATGAACCGTAGTGATCTCATAACTCACATGAAATCCGACGTACAATCCAATCAGCTTCTTAGGTCCATCAATAGAGATGCACGATAGCCCAGTAACGAGGGAATTATCGTTGCCGAAGAGGGTAGAAACACTCTCAATATCCTTTCTGATTTGACCAGGAACAACGACAAGATTTTGGAGAGCCCTATGGGAATTTAAGACACTGAATAAAATGAGAAGCCAGTTTTCATTTTGCACAATGATAGGGAAAATCTTCATCTCTCTTTAATGCTCCATCAACCTCTTCCAAAACAGTCAACTTCCCCAGTGTTGTTGCAAGGCTAGCTACTACTGTCCTATTAAAAATGGCATTAATGGACCAGCACAAGACAAAGTATAGCCTTGAATGGAGTGGCTACCAATCTACTAGATAAGTCAAAGCAGGCTCTAGGGACTCTGCCTCTCCTTCACTTATCAAGCGGGCAATCTTCCGGGAGGCCAAAACAAACACTTGCTTGACAACCTCAATAAGTGGCTGATTTGAGGTATCATTTCGAAGACTCCAGTACGACATCTTTAATTGAATCAGCACTTCTTCGAGGTCAAGTATCTTTGCACATATAAAATTCCAATGGCTGACTTGGTCCTCATCACTTCCAGAAATTAACTAAAGTACAAGTGGCATGGTTTCGTCCTTGTCGCTCTCGCTCTCTTCCTCACTCTCTTCCGACAAGAGAGGATTATTCTTCTTAACTTCTCTATGGGATCCAGAAGGGAAAACTTAAATTTGCTGAGGTTTTTCACCCGCTTTCCCTGTACAACAACATGATTCCAGAAATCATGCAAAAAAAAATTATCTAGCCAACTTGGTGCTCTTGCATATACGCCCTTGGATTGTATATTCTCAAAGTCAAAGAAACCTTCACTCTCCTTAAATCCTGTATAAACTCTCATAAACACGTCCTTACCAAATAATAATATAAGTTCCATATGGAGTACAATCACACCATAAACACGTCCTATATTAAACCCTCATAAACACGTCCGTTTACTCGCTTAACAATTTCACGATCTCGAGAAAATGTGTGACCGTACAACTTTAAATTCAATTCACGGTAAAATTCATTCACATCAGCAAAGATCACAAGCTCGAAAAATTTTCAGCAAACTCACAATCTCAAAATCTAACGAAGGAATTCACAATCTCAAAAAAGTTTGTATAGATGCTCAGCTAAGTAATTTGATTCACAATAGAATCCATTTTCGTGTACAAAGAAAATTAATGTCATTTATAACCTCGAAAAATCATTTGTTTTTAAATCTAACTTACAAATTGACAATCTCGAAAAGTATGTGACATTGTACAACTAATTAATTCAGCTCACAATAATAGATATCATCAATGAGTTCACAAACTCGAAAATCATCGATGGATGCTCTTTTAACAATTTCTTTATCTTGGAAAGTTTTATGCACCGCTAGTTACTTTTAGTGACAATCAATTTTCCTTTCCGTAGAAGTTGAAAAGTCACATCACAATTAAGTCACAATGTCACGGACCGATTTTGAAGGAGGCTATTTTTGGAGGTCATGCCATACGGGCGCTCATTAGGCGCTTATGAGACGCTTAGTGGACGATTACTTGGTAATGGATGGGCAAGGCTTCCAGAAGGTTCATGACTTTTCTACACTCTTATGTCTTGTAAATATATACATATTTTAGAGTAGTGATGAATAACTCTAGAATAGTGGGAGAACATTCTAGGAATAGTATAGGATGGTAAGGAATTATAAGAAGGCTTGTAAATATTTAAAGAGTGTTCTAGATAGTGAATGTATACCGTAGGATAGAGCGTATCTCCACCGTCTGTTGAGGAGGTGGACTAGTATAAAAAGCCAAGGTCACACTTGACCAAGGTATCCTAGACAACCGAAGACATCCTTGTACTAAGCTTTCATTTTGCACAATGACCAATGGCAAATCTTCATTTCTCTTTAATGTTCCATAAATCTCTTCCAAAATAATCAACTTGCCCAGGCTTGTTGCAAGGCTAGCTGTTACTGTCTTGCTAAAAATGGACCGATTAAGCATTAATGTAGCAGCACAAGACAAAGCATAACCTTGAATGGAGTGGCTACTAGTCTTGACTAGATAAGTCAAAGCAGGATCTAAGGACTCTGCCTCTCCTTCACTTATCAAGCGAGCTATCTTGCGGGAGGCCAAAACAAACACTTGCTTGACAACCTCAATAAGTGGCTGATTTGAGGTATCATTCCGAAGACTGCCCAGTACGACATCTTTAATTGAATCAGGCACTTCTCCGAGGTCAAATATCTTCACACATATAGAATTCCAATGGCTAACTTGGTCCTCAACATTTCCAAAAATTAACTCAAGTACAAGTGGCGTGGTTTCGTTCTTGTTGCTCTAGCTCTCTTCGTCACTCTCTTCCGACAAGAGATGATTCTTCTTCTTAACTTCTCCATGGGATCCAGAAGGGAACACTTAAATCTGCTGAGGGTTTTCACCCTCTTTCCCTGTACAACAATACGATTCCAGAAAAATACTGCACAAAAAATTATCTAGCCAACTTGGTGTTCTTGCATATACGCCCTTGGACTGTATATTCTCAAAGTCAAAGAAACCTTCACTCTCCTTAAATCCTGTATTAAACTCTCATAAACACGTCCTTACCAAATAATAATATAAGTTCCATATGGAGTACAATCACAGCATAAACACGTCCTATATTAAACCTTCATAAACACGTTCGTTTACTCACCTAACAATTTCACAATCTCGAGAAAATGCGTAAACGTACAGCTTTAAATTCAATTCACATTAGCAAAGATCACAAGCTCGAAAATTTTTCAACAAACTCACAATCTAATGAAGGAATTCACAATCTCAAAAAAGTTTGTATAGATGCACAGTTAAGTAATTTGATTCACAATAGAATCCGTTTTCGTGTACAAAGAAAATTAATGTCATTTATAACCTCGAAAAATCATCAGTTTTTAAATCTAACTTACAAATTGATAATCTCAAAAAGTATGTGACATTGTACAACTAATTAATTCAGTTCACAAGATTAGATATCATCAATAAGTTCACAAACTCGAAAATCATCGGTTGATGTTCTTTTAACATATTCTTCATCTTGGAAAGTTTTCTGCACTGCTAGTTACTTTTAGTGACAATCAATTTCGTAGAAGTTGAAAAGTCACATCACAATTAAATCACAATGTTACGGATCGATTTTGAAGGAGGCTATTTTTGGAGGTCATGCCATGCGGGCGCTCATTCGGCGCTTACGAGACGCTTAGTGGACGGTTACTTGGCAATGGATGGGCAAGACTTCCATAAGGTTCATGACTTTTCTACATTCTTATGTCTTGTAAATATGTACATATTTTAGAGTAGTGATGAATAATTCTAGAATAGTGGGAGAACATTCTAGGAATAGTATAAAATGGTAAGGAATTGTAAGAAGACTTGTAAATATCTAGAGAGTGTTCTAGATAGTTAATGTATACCGTATGATCAAGCGTATCTCCACCGTCTGTTGAGGAGGTAGACTAGTATATAAAGCCAAGGTCACACTTGGCCAAGGTATCCTAGACAACCGAAGACATCCTTGTACTAAGCTTTCATTTTGCACAATGACCAATGACAAATCTTCATTTCTCTTTAATGCTCCATAAATCTCTTCCAAAACAGTCAACTTGCCCAGGCTTGTTGCAAGGCTAGCTGCTACTGTCTTACTGAAAATGGACCGATTAAGCATTATTGTAGCAGCACGAGACAAAGCATAACCTTGGAGTGGCTACCTGTCTTGACTAGATAAGTCAAAGAAGGCTCTAGGGACTCTGCCTCTCCTTCACTTATCAAGCAAGCTATCTTGTGGGAGGCCAAAACAAACACTTGCTTGACAACCTCAATAAATGGCTGATTTGAGGTATCATTCCGAAGACTGACCGGTACGACATCTTTAATTGAATCAGGCACTTCTCCGAGGTCAAGAATCTTTGCACATATAGAATTCCAATGGCTGACTTGGTCCTCAACACCTCCAGAAATTAACTCAAGTACAAGTGGTGTGGTTTCATCCTTGTCGCTCTCTTCCTCACTCTCTTCCGACATGAGAGGATTATTCTTCTTAACTTCTCCATGGGATCGAAGGAAACACTTGAATCTGCTGAGGTTTTCACCCTCTTTCCCTGTGCAACAACATAATTCCACAAATCATACATAAAAAATTAACTATCCTCTTTCCCTGTACAACAACATTGTTGAAACAATTAAAAGCGCCTACCACGTCACATGTAGTGGGTTCATAAACATACCTTACGGAATTTTCAAAAATTTTGACGAAGTATCCTTGTTGTTACGAGCCTCCAACACGCTTGATCTTTTTCACAGGTACGAAAACGGCAACTAGAGTCGAGTTCTTCATCCACCAACCAAATCTTAAAGTTCGGTGATGCTCTAAAAAGAGTGCAATAGAGGGATGGATTATCTTGTGACTTATACTTTTCTGACCTCTTTTTTCTTGGGATATCTGTAGCCTTTATATAAAGATAGTATTAGAGACTGACTTTACCTCAAATACTTAATTAGGAGATAGAGATGCATTTATCTCAAACACCTAGGAGATAAATATTGTATTTATCTCAAACACTTAGGAGATAAATGTCCTCTAATTAACTGTAATAATCCAAACCAACAAATACACATTATCTGTTAGTGGGCGGATTATTGGTCCACTGACCCAATTTATTAACAGCTCCCACTCGCCCACACACAGGGCAAACAAATCGTGCAGTCCCTCCTTATCTCTTGTTCACTCATCTCCTCATACAGAAAATGGAACGTGCGACCTACGAGAAATGATGTCCAGTTGAAGAGTATTGTATTAAGTTATCACCAAACTAACACAATACATCACTCCAAAAAATCTAGTATGTACCCAGATAGTTCAATTACACCAGATTAAATACTTTCAAATCCCTCATAATGAGCAGTGTTAAACCTCTCATAAATTATGTATTCATGACTCATATCAAAACAAAAATTGATAAAGTCGTCTGGGCTATGAATCACACAACATGGTGTAATATTAGACTTTCTTCCCAAAGCCCTCATGTCATTCCAATTAGACCCAACCGCTTTCCTAGACATGCCCCGTGAGACCGCATCATCCATGAGTAGCGACATTGAGTATCCTCTTCATGACACAGTCTAAGATGAAAAGGGTACTATATAGCATAAAAAATATATCGATCCAAGTGGCTCACACAGTGATGAAGCAGGGATTCATTCATCACTCCCATTGTCGGTCTGCATTTACCACATGTAGTATGATTTGCATGCTATGGCGTAACCTGCAAGGGGGTGTCTGTCACATAAATGTGTAATAAAATACGCCATATGAATCTGAGTATAGTCGTTGTACGAGCGCCTAACCTGAGTTTTTCAGCCTAATCACTCTCATAGTGCCTGCATGAAAACTCACATTCGGCTGTAAACAGGCTACATAGAGTTATGGAGATACTCTATGATCGACCTTCTTCTTATGTCTCATCTTAGCTCCAACTAAGGCGACGTGTTTGCATTACAAGCTGTATCATCTTGTTCGCCCTCTTGACACCTAAGACAATTATGTCTTATCTTGCTCGCTATCTAAGTGCCAAGGTGAATTACCCATGTGAGTGGGTCAATTCAAGCCTGGTGACACTCTCAATAAGGACGTATATATAATCACAAATATTATCCATTTTTTCCAAAATAAACTCAAATCAAGAAATAAAAATATAATAATTAATATTAAGTACATAAGATGCCATAAACACATCAAACCCTACGTACTCCCATACTTATAATGTGAGAAAAGAAAACATCTCTAGCAATAGGCTTGGTCAAAGGATCAGCCACCATTCTGCCAGTAGGTATATGCTTCATGGTCACCTCTCCTTGCGCAACTAAAGTTCTAATGAAGTGATAACGAAGACTTATTTGTTTGGCCTCTCCATGATATTTAGGGTCCTTTACAAAATCTAGGGCAGCTGTATTGTCACAATGAACAATGACAGCCACGTCTGCATGAGCTATAATCCCTAGAGCCTGTATGAATGACCTCAACCAAATAATTTTCTGGACTGCTGTTGAACAAGCAACATATTCCGACTCCATTGTGGATAGGGCGATGAAAGTCTGTTTCTTGCTGCACCAAGAGATAGCTCCACCTCCTAGAATGAATGCATAACCTGAAGTGGATCTGCACTCATCTCTATCACCGCCCCAATCAACATTACTGTATCCTCTCAGTCTCAAGCCTCCACCATGATAACACAGGACGAGATCAACAGATCCACGTAGGCATCGAAGAATCCTCTTCACCGTATTCCATTAATGAGCGGGTCCAGGATTACTCTGATAACGACTCATCATACCAATGGCATAACAGATGTCTGGACGCGTACACAACATAACGTACATCAGACTCCATACTATAGCCGTGTAAGGCGCTTTGAACATCCGATTCTTTTCCTTATCATTCTTTGGACATTGGTTTGTGCTTAAAGTTCACGCCTTGTCCATTGGAGTGTCTATGGGTTTTGAGTTATGCATACAGAATCGTTCAATGACCTTCTTGATGTATGTCTCTTGAGATAAATAGAGAAATCTCTTTGGACGATCACATATGATTTTAACCCCGAGCACATAATTAGCTTTTCCCATGTCCTTCATCTCAAAAGTTAAGGACAACCACTGCTTAGGGTGACAATGGAACTCATGTCATTTCTAGCTAAAAGAATGTCATCCACATACAAAGAAAGGATCAGAATACTTTTCTTAGATCGTTTTACGGAAATGCAATGGTTTTGTTCAATCATTTCAAAACCTATAGAGGTAATGACATGATGAAACCTAAAGTACCACTACCTAGACGATTATTTGAGACCGTATATCGAACCTTTGAGTCTGCAAACTTTGCACTCATGTCCCCTGACTTCAAAACCCTCAGATTGAGCCATATAAATCTCTTCGTCTAGTTCTCCATTGAGAAATACAGTTTTAACATCTATATAAAAAAGTTCTAAATCCTGCTGGGCGACAATAGCGAGGATCAGGCGAATTGAAACAAATCTCACCATTGGGGAGAATGTGTCTTCATAATCCACACCCCGCTGTTGGATATAGCCTTTCGCCACAAGACGGGCCTTATACTTGTTAATTGACTCATCTGTCTTTTGCTTGACTTTTAAAACCAATTTGTTTCCAAAGTCTTGCACCCTGGTGGAAGGTTAACCAACTCCCAGACCTAATTCTTCTCCATTGAGCTTAACTCATCCTTCATTACAGCCATCCACTCATTACTAGCAGGTGAAGATAAGGCTTCTTTCATAAAAGTGGGCTCATCTTTATCAGTTGGAGTGCACATAAGAATTTCTCCGTCAATCTCAAAATGACGATGTGGAACTTGTCCCCATGCACCTCTATGCAGTTGATAATCTTGTTGAACTGATGGTCCTGGTGGTGTGCTCTCATTGTCTGGGATGCTCCCACTAGGTTGAAGGTCACTTATACTATCTTCAGCGACAACCGAATAAGGAACTAATTCCTCACCTTCGCTTGGAGATGGTAAAGTGGCTTCAACCTCCTTTAACTCATAGAGGTCAAAATTCTTACTTGCGTCTCCAATGCTAGGAAAATCACTCTCTATGAAATCGACATCATGAGACTCTATTTCAGTCTTTCCACCATTTGGATGTTCACCATACATCACATAGCCTTTAGAGTTTTCAAAATACCTAAAGAAGATACTTTTTTTAGTTCTAAGCCCTACTTTCCCATACTTATCAGAAGTACTGTGAACATAACTTGCTGAAGCCCATAAGGGCAAGTTATTCAAATTTGGCTTTTGGCCATTCCAAAGCTCATATGGGGTGGATTTGACTGATTGTGAAAGCACTCGATTAAGTATATAGGTTGCTGTCAAAGGGGCATCCCCCAAAAATATATTGGAAGGTTTGCTTGCTCCATCATAGACCTAACAATGTCTAACAATGTTCTATTTCTTCTTTCTAGAACACCATTTTGTTATGGAGTATTATAAATAGCAAGTTGCCTGCATATCCCTTTTTCCTCACAAAGCTTTCTGAAGTGATGGAACAAATATTCGCGTCCCCGGTCAGTGCGAAGAGTTTTTAAACTCTTCTCTTTCTGATTCTCAACCTCTGCTATAAAGCGTTTGAAATAATCCAAAGCTTCATAATGGTGAGATATCAGATACACATAACCATATCGCGTATAATTGTTTTATCAGTGTAAGGAAATAAGAGGCACCATTGCTTGCCTTTACACTCATAGGTCCACATACGTCAGAGTGAACTAGCTCAAGTGGCTGAGTTGCTTTCACAGCTTTTCCAAAAGGCTTCCTACATGCTTTACCGGCCAAACAAGCCTCACATGTTTGTAGATTAATTTTTGCGAGTGGGCCCAAAAGGCCTTCTAACGAGTCATTCTATCTTGCCTTATGTGGCCCAGTCTTGCATGCCAGGTGGAAGAATAATTTGCAATATTATCATTCACCACATAAGAATAAAAGGACTGAGAATCAATTAAATCCAATTGAAAAAGACTATCCATGCGAAAACCATGTCCAAACAAAACCTCATCCAAAAAGATGTGCAACTTATTACCCCTAAAAATAAAAGAAAAACCACTGTCTAATAAAGCAATAACTGAAAGTAGATTAAGCTGAACAGTGGGTGCATATCACACGTCTTCAAGAAGCAATGTGCGCCCAGTACGCAACTTGAGCTGGTAAGAACTAACCCCTAGCATCTCCTCAGAGCTATTGTTTCCTATGAAGATATGTGATGCCAAGGAAAGTGGGTTCGCAGTCGACGTGGAGGTGCCATAAGGAATGCAGTCCGAGTCAGATGCCAAGTGTGATGATGTGAGACACAGCAAGGGCGGAGCAAGGGTAGAGACCAAGGGCTTCCCAGACAGAGCCTGAGGGTGGCAGTGCTGCAACAGCGATGGCGCAGGATGAATAGATGACGACAGTCACAGTCTGATGCTTAGGTCCGAAGTCAGGGTCCTGTATGTTTTTCTCTCTAGGATTCTAGAGTGAGAAAGTGAAAGTGTTCTGAAAATGTCCAAAATCCCCAAATGAATTCTCAAGACCTCTATTTATAGAGGTTGAGATGATGATGTCATCACGCAACATGTGGTGCTCCCCGGGAGTGACACGTCACTAAGGGGTCCATAGCTACCGGTGCTCCACGGACTGTTGAATCGCATATTCACCCGGCCTGCCTCGCACAGCATCACTCTGTCTGTCTGGAAAGACTGGCTCCCACAGCGTCCGTGTGGCCAGAGAACCCCCTTGATCTAGCCTCCAATCCAAGCCCTTGTAGAGTCCCACAGGCCTGGCAGTGGTGGGGAAGACCTGACACCCAACTGCCAGGTAGACTAGGCGCGATGCCCTCCGAAGACCTGCTCCCGTCTCGGAGTGACCCGGGGGTCATAGTCCATAGGGGTGCTAACGCAAGCCCCCAGTGCCGGAGCACATGTCATGAGAGTGGTGCGACGACGAACGTCGCGAAGCAATACTTGGTACCGGGGGCACGCATGATGAGAATGGCACACGGGCCCAACGACGAAGGTCGCGAAGCTATAGTTGGTGCCGGGGGTACGAATGATGAGAATGGCGCACGGGAGCGGCGACGAAGGTCGTGAAGCTATAGTTGGTGCCGGGGGCACGCATGATGAGAATGGTGCACGGGCGTGGCGACGAACGTCGTGGAGCTATACTTGGAACCGGGGGCACGTATCATGAAGATGGCGCACGGGCACAGCGATGAACATCACGGAGCTATACTTGGTGCCGGGGGCACGCATTATGAGAATGGCGCACAGGCGCAGCAACGAATGTCGCGGAGACGGTGCACGGGCACGCGTCGGGTGTCCCGAAGATGGGATTTGAGCTAAGTGTACCTGTCATAACAAGATGATGAATGCAACATGTAGTAATGACAAAGTTGGAAGTGATGGTACGCGGTCGTTAGTGACGGGTCATTCGGTGGTAGTGCACGACTTTGGGGGACGGGCATCGCGGGGGCGATGCGCGGTCGCGGACGATGGACGTAGTGAGGTTAATGGATGAAGGACATCGTGAGGTTGGACGTCGCGAGGTTGATGCGCGACGGACGTCGCGAAGTTGATGTACGAACGTCCGTAAACATCGCGGAGGTGCAAAGACTTAAGAAAACAAGTGCGCGCGGGAGGGGAGGCCATAGGCCAAGGATTGGAGGAAGGCCAAGGCCACCACCCCTGGGGAGGCCGAGGCCGACCCCTTGGGAAGGCCGAGGCCGACCCTAGGGGGTGGCCAAGGCCAATGGCCAACTCCCATGAAGGGAGGTCAAGGCCACTCCCCCTTTGGGTGAAATTCGGGCGTGCCGACGGAAGGTGTTTTGATGGGCAATGGCAAATCCAAAAGTTGCGTTGCGACGAGCGTGTCGACGTGAATCGTACCCACGTGACGAACAAGGTGCCAAAGTCACATACAAAGTGTATGAAGCGAACAAAGCACGAAAGGGACTTTGCGCAAAGAGTGAACAACAGGGGGAAAGGCCAAGGCCAACACCCCATGGAGGCCGAGGCCGACCCCCCATTGAGGCCGAGGCAGACCCCATGGGTTTGGGGGAGGTTGATACCCTTGACCCCGTCGCTCCAATTGAGCCAACGGTCGATATTTTTGGTGAAAATGTGCTTAGGTGGTCGTGGCGCGACGAACGTGGTACTGTGAGTCACGGTAGCATGAAATCATTGGTGACTGAGTCGCGCGTGAGGCGTGTGAGGCAAAGAATGCAAGTGACTTGGGCACGCGCACTTTGTTCGGTTCAAAGCGTTGAATAATGTGCTTGTGCGGACGTGTTATGCACAATGAGACTCCAAGTGGACCTTTGAGTGCGACCAGAATAGGTTGGGAACAATATGTTTGCTTCCTACTAGAATCCGGTGGTAATCTACAAACCCCTCTCGATCACGTGCTACATATTTTGTTGCACCTGTATCTGAAAACCACACAGGTTGGGAATGAACAACCATCACATGTGAGGAAACATATAACTGAGAGAGAGATTCATAAGGTACCTTCTTCGGCTCAGTGTAATCATGAGCGAAGTGTCCTTTTTGTTGACAGTTGAAGTATTTGACTTTAGACAAATCCTTTTTTCCTCCACGTTTTCCTTTCTTGTGTTTCTTTATTTTCCTTCCTTTGGCGCAGAAGTGCTAGTCTCACCTTTCTTACTTTGTCTTCTGCGCTTGCCTTTTGCATTGCATGATGCCCCTTGGGCTACATAAGTAAGAGTCTTGTTAGCATCTCGAGTCTCAGCCTCAAGGATGACATGCTGTGAAACATCAGAAAAGTTCTTGATGTTATCACTATGGGTCAATATCTGTTTCATATTGGCCCATGAGGCAGGAAGGGACCTTATGACAGCTCTGACTTGCTGCTCATCTGTGAGCACATGGCTAACATCCCTTAACTTACCAATCATATTGGATGTCACCCTTAGATGTTCATTCATGGTATGCTTAGGATCTTTTGTGTATTCCTCAAACTTGATCACAAGGTTACGAAGCCACGTAGTTGAGGTTCCTCCAAAAGAGAACTTGAGCTGATCCCATAAAGCTTTGCAAGTTAGAAGTTCATCAAATTGCCTAATTAGATCATTTTGCAAGCTGCTCAACAAGGTGTAGTGCGAACTATGATCTTTCTCATCCTATTTCTAGTAGGCAGCATGGTCTCTTAGGGGTTGCCCCTTAGTTGGCGTGATCATCTCCTTGGTCAAGTGCTCCTCGAGCTCTTGTTCATGCAGCATGAATTTTATCTTTTTGTGTCAAACGTCATAATTATCTCCATTAAGTTTCTCACTCTTAACGAGATCGACTATGACATTCTTAGTAACCATTCTATTCACTACATTAGTTTGCGCAAAGAAAAAGATATTAATTATACATATTTCTATTTATTTTAAAAAATTCAAATAAAAAATATTATCCTTTCTCACATCATGAAATCGAAAATTTTCTAAGCTCGTAATCATCTTCCATATATGTGAGTTGGAAAAAATATTTTTCAAATAATTTTTCGCAATAAATTTCATAATTATATAACTCACAATGTAATAAATCATTCACGTGATAATTTAAAACAATATAAAATTACACCATACAACAAAATGTGCAGGGACTCCATTGAGCCCTATTGGCATTCTAATAACTTATATTAAGAAAATTCTGTCTTGAATAATGTGCGTGGAAATTACATCCCCGTACATGACTTTCTGAAAATATACAGGGAAATAATAGAATACAACATCTTTGAGAATCCTACTACAAACTACTTCAACAAAACAAATAGAGATGCCACACAACACATTATTCTCAAAAGAATTTTCTTAAAATAAGAGTAAACACATAAACATAAGTTTCTTTAGAATGCCAATCTAATATCCATCCAGACAATAAGGCACAAGACAATCCCTCTCTGTTGCACTCTCTCTAGAGCATCACCGAATTCTAGGATTTGGTTCGTGGACGAAGAACTCGACTCTAATAGCCGTTTTCGTACCTACTATAAAGATCAAGCATGTTGGAGACTCGTAACAGTAAGGATCTTTCGTTGGAATTTTTGAGAATTTCGTAAGGTATGTTTCCGAACCCACTACGTGTTACGTGGTAGCGCTTTTAATCGTTTAAACACAAATGAAGTTAAACTTTCCTCTATCATCCCCTTTTATCAATGAAGTTCTTGAACATGGATGTATTTTCTGGAAATAAGAATGATGGACGTTTTATTCCTCGCTTCTCATATAGAAATAACGACCGCATTATGTGCTTCTTTCCTGCTCTAAAAAATGGCCAGGACCCCGAAACATGATTTGAGAGGAATAATTAATAAATGACTCTAAACATGCAGTTAGTTCTCACTTCCGCCCTTTATAGAGAATCAATAAATTCACTTCATAATTGAATTCTCTAGAACCACTTAAAAGTGACACTAAAAGTCATTTGAGTGGAAGAGTTTAATTTCAAATGAATTTATCAATTTTCCACCATTCGCTCTCAAAAAATTTCATCGAAAAACTGTTCTCCATGTTCTTAAACAATCATTTTTCAGGCAAATGTGGCACTATTATTGTTAATTTTTGTTCTCTTTAACTTTCCATAAAATTTTAAAATAGGATAGAACTTCACCGCCTAAACTCTGAATTTACTTAACTATGCATTATGGATAAGGAGTTATGTTGGTTGACAGTTCAAATTAGAGTTGTCAAATGGGCCGGGCGGCCCGCGGCCCAGCCCGGCCTAGCCCCTTTTTGGCCGGGGCTGGCCTGCCCATACATGAACAGTGCTGGCCCGGCCATTTTGGGCTTAGGGCCTGGACCTAGGTCAGGCCTGAATTTTCCTAAAAAAAGCGCGGGCCCGGCCCGGCCCAAAAAAGCCTGGGTTTGGCCCGGCCAGCAGAACGGCCTGGAAAAAGCCCGGTTCTGGCCCGGTCCGGGTCAAGCCCGATTCTAGCCCCCTCTTCACTTTTGAAAATCTGATTTCCCCCCCCCCCTTTCCCCCCAACGACTTTATTCTCCTTTTCCCCCCTAAATTCCACTTTTACCCCCCAACAGCAAAAATAACGGCTACTTTGGAGGGTATTTTGGTCCAAATTTATTTTTTCAACTCTTTAAGGTTTTTACATTCTTACCCTCCCCAACAACTATAAACGGATAGTTTTAAGGGTATTTTGGTCTTTTGTGAAGTTTCAAAAATCTATAAATTCACATTATTTCTCTCTAATTTTTCACACCAATCTTCTTACTCTCTCTTATATAAACATTCTACATTTCTACAAGCTTTGCTACTCTTGCTAATTACTACTTTTGCTAATTACTACTCTTATTTACTAATTAGTACTCTTGCATATTATTACTCTTGTTTACTAATTACTACTTTTGCTAAATTTTAATTACTAACCACTCCTCTTATTAATTTGTTACTCTCTAATTCTTTTGTCTAGTAATTAGTGAATTTTTATATTTATCAATTACTATTACTAATTTTTTTTAATTACTAACTCTCTCAAATTTCAAATTACCCTCAGTGATTCATTTGTTACTCTTTAATTCTTTTAATTGTTATTTCTAATTACTAATTACTGTTCTTATACTTGTGTATTTAGTTACTCTTACTAACTTTATTTAGCGTCAAATATGGCTGGATTATTGAAGAAACTGAAGCGTGGATCATCATCACAAAAAACATCATCATCATCATCATAAACACCACCACCACCACCACCACCAGCATGAGCACGAGCACCAGCACCACGACCATCACAAACACCAATCCAAGCACCACCACAACCATTCGTTCCTGGACGAATGAGTACAGGCTGTATGATAGATACCCAAGCCAATTGGGAGTTCAATCAAAACATTCCAGACTTTGAATACACGCCTGATCAAGACCCCCCGCATTATAGTCAAGGACGCAGCTCGGTTGGCGAAGCTACTACTCCGTGGCATAATCTTAACCCTATGCCTGGTCATGATGAAGAAGGGCCGAGCAATGCCTCCGGTAATGAGCCAGAAGTCCAAAAGGGAAAAAAAAAAGAAAGCCGAGTGTTGGAATCATTTTGATGTAGTTACGGTGGACGGCATCCGAAAAGCTCGATGTAAGTACTGTGCTAAATTATTTTCGTCTGGTAGTGGTAATGGACATCTTAACAGGCATTACCCTCAGTGTGCACCTCGACAAGGCCACGTCGAACCTACCCAAACGCAGTTATCTTTTGACGGTAAGTTATTTGTTTATAATCAGCGAGAGCAAAGAGACGGTCTCGCTGAATTTGTTATTCACGATGAACAAGCCTTTTCTTTTGCCGATAATGCTAAGCACTCTAGATATATGAACACATACGTTCAACCTTTGTACAAAAAGGTTCATAGAAACACAACTAGATCCGATGCACTCCGACAGTATAATGCTGCTAAAGCACGCCTGATCGATTATTTCGATAAATTTGACGGTAAAGTTAGTCTTACTTCTGATATTTGGCAATCTCCGTTTACTTTTGTTAGTTATACTTGTGTGACAGCCCATTGGATTGATGCAGATTGGATTATGCACAAGAGAATCATCGCTTTCGAGCTCTTTCTTTATCCGCATGATGGAATGAACATTGCTACTATTATATTAAAAGCATGTACCACGTTTAAATTAAAGAATAAGATTATGAGTATTAGTTTTGATAATGCTTCTAACAATACAGCTGCTGTTGATGCTTTACAGGAGAGCCTCAAACCTGTACTTTCTGGTAAATTATTTCATGTTCGTTGTGTTTGTCATATAATTAATTTAATTGTTCAAGATGGTTTAGCTGCTGCAGGAGATATTCTTGTCAAAATGAGGGGTATGACAGCGTATGTTAATAGTTCGAGTCCGAGAACACAACAATTTAAAACGTTGTGTGTTGAATATAATATGCCTCGCAGGAGAGCAGTTACAGATGTGGTCCACAGGTGGAACTCTACATACCATATGCTTTTACACATTCTGGCATACAGAGAAGTCTATACGCATTTTCTACTAACCCAGTTCCCAGCCGGCTTGCCAACTCAAGAGGAATGGCAGATGGCCACATACCTAGCTGAATTTTTGGAGGTATTTTACACGTCTACCAATTTATTGTCTGGTACGTACTATCCCACCTCTCCTCTCGCTGTAATAGAAATTCTCAAGATGGCTACAATGTTAACAAAATGGAGATATATAGGACCCTTTGAGGAAATAGTAAAAGTGATGGATAAAAAATTTAATAAATATTGGAGTGAACTGCCTGTTATTTTTGCTGTTGCTACTTGTTTAGATCCTAGGTTAAAGTTGCATGGCGTGAACGTCTCGATACAAGAGATATCGATATTAATGTGCTACCCAGTAGAGGATACAACCGCACTCACAGCAAAAGTGAGCAAGACATTTGAGGAACTGTTCAACCTCTATCGTAATTCTGCTGACGTGCGCGGACGAGCTTCATCATCGACTGCTGAGAGGTATTATGCGCCATACCTTAAGGGCTTTGAACATCTAGTAGCAAGACAACTACCAGGTGAAGGTACTTCTAATTCGGCAGGTTCGTCTACTTTTTCCTCTTTTAATGAGATTGGTGTATATTCAAATACTGATCATTATTCTGATTTATCAATGCAAGAACAGGTTAATTTTAATTTGTTAAATTTTTGAAAACAAAATCAAAACATGTATAAAACTTTAGCTCAAATTGCACGGGATGTACTGCCAGTGCAAGCCTCCACGGTTGCTTCAGAGTCGGCATTTTCAGCGAGCGGGAGGGTTTTGGATGACAGGAGGAGTCGTCTTAACCCCGAGTCGCTCGAGCTATGTGTATGTTGGAAGGATTATCTTGATGCGAAATACCGCGAGCAAGATAAACCGATTGATGATAGGAAGAGCAGTGACTCGGATGTTGAAGTACTTCCGGATGATTAGGTAATTTCTTTTTATTTTTATTCTCTTAAGTTTTAAGAATAAAATTTCTCACAAAAAATATATATTTTTCATATATATATATATATATATAATATAATAAGTTTTTACAAGCAAGATAGATATTTTTTCGTATATATAAAAAAATAGGTAATTTCGCCTGTTTGTTTACAAGCAGCCGGTCCTAAGCCCGGATAAAAGGAGGAGGGCCTATAAACACATTTATCTTCAATGTATATGATTTATAATGAAATAAAATGATAAATATTAGGTTCGTTAAATTATGAATATTGGACATGCCTAGAGTACAATTTAATTAAATAATAACAACAAATTACCATAATTAAAACCCTTACCTTGAATAACAAGAAAATATAAAAAAAATTAAAAAAAAAATTTGGGCTGGGGTCGGGCCTAAGCCTAGCCCTAAAATGTTGGGCTTAGAGCCTGGGCTTGGACCGGGACCAGATATCTCCAGAACTAGGCCCGGCCCGGTTGGCAGCCCCCTTGGCCCGGCCCAGCCCGATTTGCTGGAGGCCCGATGGGCTTGGGCTGGGCCGGCCCAAGCCCGGCCCATTGGACACCTCTAGTTCAAATTACAAGTCAAGCTGCAGACTTCAAGTCAATGGCTGTCTAATGAACAAAAAGGATCCAATAACGAAAAGTAGGATTTCAGCAAACCCCGAACTAGTCAATCTTCTTTTAAACAGACAACCCAGGACTGCTAAAGTATAGGAGACAATAAGATGGTGGGAGGAAGAAGCATGGGAGATGGTACAGATTTGAAAGAAGATGTCATCAAGAGAGCTTGCCACTTAGCCATGAAAGCCCACAAGTCTACTACCGGAAAGCAGTACGCCTGCAAAAGCAGCAGCAGCTCATCAGAAGCCATATTTGCCTTCGTTGGATCATGGTCTTGTAATGAATGGTTCACTAGTGGAAAGCCTTTTGGAGAAACGAAGATGGATCTTGCTCGGTTTCCTTGTCTCAAAAGTATTGGCACCGACGAAACTGGGCTGGTGAATCAAGCATTTCTTGGTAGGTTTGAGGAAATTCTCAAGAAAAACTCGTTCCAGATTGAGGTAACACAAGTCCTCTTACTTTCGCTTTCAATTGCTGCAAATAACTTTCAGAGTTAGGACTAGAATTACAACTGATGACAAAAATATTGAAATCTTCGATGTAAGTTGACCTGTAGTTGACTTAGAACAACTTTAGACACAGCCAACAAGTATATTAGCTAGACAGATTGTTTGCAATTGTTAACATGCCCTGTTTCTGCAGTTAATTTTTCTTGTTTTAGTCTTATTTAAGAGACGAAAGGGGTAACTTAAATCTATGCCAAGCTCTGACAAAGATTTAAGGATACAACTTGAGTATAGTTCGAATGGTGGAGTTGGTCATGTAATGAGGGATGAAAGTGATAAGGTCTAATCTGGGGTCTTCTCTCTGGGCAGCACACGAGTAGGGCACCTAGATTATAAGCCAATTGCACAAACAACCATCTGCAGAAAATCTTGGGTACATAGTTTAGCTGTCTAGAATATAGTGATCATACCAGGTTGTCCTCTTACCAATTTATTGCCACTATCACCTCTCAGTACTCACTCTGTCACTCAAAGACGACTTGGAAGAGAAAGTGATTTTCATTCAGAGAAACAAAAGGGGCTTACCAATTTTTGTCTTGCCATAATCCAAATCATCAGACCTTTTCCTATGATCTGCAGAAGGTCAAATCCATTAGTTGGACACAGAAACAAAAGGACACTGAAATATGCTATGGAATCAACACATGTTGTTCAAACTCAGAGATGCGGTCATTGAGTTATACACTGAACCAGATCATTTCATGAGCTAAACATGCTAAGATTAATCACTAGTTGATGTGTTCGAGTTGGCACCCCAGCTTCGGTTACTTCAAGTTAATTAGCACTTTCAACTCTCCTTGGTTGGAGCTTCCTGCGAGGTCAACTCCAAAGCATTATATGACATATTTCAGGCTACCTTGGCTCAGCCTAGTTACAGGAAACTGTATCACAGATGCTACTGACTTTGAACCTTGCGATTGGACCTTACACAAGCTCCTGTTCCCACACAAAGACCATCTATACTAGTGACACTCCATCCCCAGAACTCCAGACCTGCTATTACTCCCGCTTCATGCAGTCTGGTTAACGCATACTTGGACCATTTTGTCACTTACCAATAGCTATACGCTTACTTGAACTCTGTACGGTACATATGTATGGATCCTATCTGATTATTCATTTCAAAGCTAAAACTTCTGGTACGCTAAATCTGATTTCAGGTGGAGAAGGCAGTGAAAGACAAAAAACAACTAGTGTTTACAGGGCACTCTTCAGGTGGTCCTTTGGCCATCCTTGCAACCCTCTGGTTCCTAGAGCAACACACAAGGAAAAACAGCAACATTAGTCCCCGCTGCTTGACTTTCGGCTCCCCGCTTTCAGGTGACCGGATTTTCACGCACGCTCTCAGGAGAGAAAACTGGGCGCGTTATTTCTTTCATTTTGTGATGAGGTACGATGTTGTGCCTCGTATAATGCTCGCTCCTTTCTCATCCGTTGAACAAGCTTTCCAACGAGTTCTCGAATTTTTCAACCCTAAATCCCCAATTTTCCTGCACGAGTCCATTTCAAAATCTAACGAGGCCATAACTTTGTTTGTGAACGTCATGAGAAATGCATCATGTCTTGCAAGTCATGCTGCGTGTAATATTATGGGATGCACAAATTTACTGTTGGAAACTGTCCCAAGTTTCATTAAACTCAGCCCGTACAGACCTTTTGGCACATTTATCTTCTGCACTGGGAATGGAACACTGGTTGTGGTGAAAAATCCGGATGCAGTTCTGCAAATGCTGTTCTACTCCTGTCAGTTAAGCAATGCAGCGGAAGCTGGTCAAGTTGCTCACAGAAGCTTAAATGAGCATTTGGTATACGAAAATGAGTTGCAAGAATGCCTCGTGATGCAAAATGTGGTATATTTGGATCAACTAGAAGGGGTTCCCCTCTCTTCAAATATTAGCGAGCTTAATGAGTTTGCAGAGATAAACTCAGCCCTGAATGATCTTGGCATGGTGAGTTTCAATTGTTTTACCTCTATTTCCAGTTTTCAATTTCAAATGCCACGTTAATTCCTGAGAACCTGCAGAAAGAAAGTTTAGATGACATTTGAATCGCTGAAAACTCGTAGAAAGTTTGATATAATATGGTCACACTTTCTGATTTTTCGTATGTAAAAAAAACAACCAAGGCCAGCAACAATGCCGGGGCACTTTCCTTGTGCTACAGCAACATAATGGTGTTTACAGTTGTACATACTGCAATACAGCACATGTACATTGCTATGCCATTGAAGCATGTGGCTGCAGGACAAGTGCTGGCCAGAGCGAAAACTTTAACCTGTGAAAATCGTTATAAATTGTCATTGACAATGACTACCACTGCTAGTGCATTGGGGGTTTTGACAATTGCTGGCCAGAGCAAAACCTGTAACTCGTGAAAATCGCTACAAATTGTCATTGACAATAACTACTGCTGCTAATGCTATGGGGTTTTGAATACCAGAGCGCGAGAGGGAGATTATGTCTTCGAGCTGCTGGGGAGTTGGTGAAGCAAAAAGAGAAGAACCAGGAAAAGATTGATTCCAACAAGAACAACATTAGAAAAGGACTGAGCATGATACAGGAATACAAAGCGAGTTGTAAACTACGCAAGGCGGGTTACTATGATGCCTTCAAGCTTCAAAAGGACATTGAGGACTTCAACGCCAACTTGAAAAGGGTCGAGCTAGCAGGAATCTGGGATGAGATTATCGAGATGTTGAAAAAGTACGAACTACCAGATGGATTCGAGGGCCAAAAAGAGTGGATAGAGCTGGGAACGGAGTATAGACGACTAGTCGAGACACTAGATATTGCCAACTACTATAGACACTTGAAGAACGAAGACACGGGGTCCTACTTGGATAGGGGTAGGCCGAAACGTTATAGATTCACACAGAGGTGGCGTGAGCATGCTGAAAGGATGGAAGCGGGATCCATCTCCGAATCGAGTTTTCTGGCCGAGGTGGAGGAACTGAGAAGTATCAGTAACAAAAGGTCTTTTGAAGACATGAAAGAGAGGATTTTGAAGTTGGAGAGACAAGTTCTAAATTGGTTTCAGAGTAATATGATCGGAGAGGATGTGTTCTTGAACGGATGTACCTTTGCTGATTGGTGGAAAACACTCCCTGACCAACATAAACTACAATCTTGCATCAGGGAGCATTTTGCTTGAAGGCAAGGGAGGTCATTTCTTACAACTATACTCACAAACATCAAACACTTTTTTATGATTGCATGTTTATCACAGAACATTTATCATATGTAGAACTTACTGTTCAATTTTCTGTGTAGAATGCATTATACAACAGGATGAATGGTGGGAGTTCTATGGCTACTAAACAAACTGGTAATAGCACATGCACTAGTAACTAAGGGGCGAAGGCCTCAATAAGAGATTCGAGGGTTACATGTTCCTATTTGGCAGACAGATGTCGCGAAGGATCCAGCCTCTCACAACATCTTATTTTCACTACTATTAGTTATTAGCACTTACCAGGGAATAATTACAGATATCTGTGCTTGCTTAATCGTGAAAATACTTGAACTCTGCATTCCAAACATTATCCAGTTTCATGATCGACAATATTTATTGGTTTAGAAGTTGTTTAGCGAAAGGCAAGATAGCAGAATCAACAATAAGGTAGTCTTCTTCCTTTGAATTCTCCAAGTGCAACTTCACTTTCCACAAGCTGCTGTGTCACCCTCTTCACATGCATTGCTCCAAAACGGGCGTCAGAGCCACTCACGAGGAAATCAGGTGCTTCCTTTGTGCAGCGAAGATTACTTTTCTTCTACTTGAGCCTAAATTCTGCACAATTCCTCCGGATTTCAACAATTTTGGTAACTTCTTGGAGTCAAGAGGCTGGAAGACACCTTACTCATCATTCAGATCCATAGACTCCTAAAAAAATGGTTCTCCTAGCCAACTCAAGTACCCGCCTTCTCATGAAATCATAAACAACATCCTTGCTGTCCTTTGTTTCAAAGAGCTTCAAGAACATAGCGAGACCCAATATTTTTTGTCATTTTCTTAACACAACTTCTAAAGCTAGCGGTCCTTCCTTGAGAATCATGATCTTTCCATCATCCAAAGTTGTTATAGCATGTTGAGAACATCTCAAAGAGCACAAGTGAACAAGGCCTCATACGGACCACTTCAGTCAGAAAAGCAATGTGTTCAAAAAGTATGCCGCAAGAGCTTTTGCGAGTTCAGTTTTAACAACACCAGTATTGCCAAGCAACGTGAAGCTTTCTACCTCGTCGGTTTAGGTTACACCATCCATTCCAGCCCTTGAACGTAGGATGGCATCTACCATTGGTTGGACTGCAATATCTTGGCCGAAAATCCTCGTGTGAAAGGCTTGCTCCAACATAGCAAGCTTGTCCCTCTCTGATTGTTGAAGGTTTGATAAAGGTAGTCCATTGTGGTTGCTTGCGTCTACTTTTCCGAAGCGCGCAGGCGAATCTCAGGCACCAATATCAAGACTAGTTACTTCTTCTCGTAGAAAGAGTTTCCTGACTTCTGGTAGTTCGCTATGTTCTTCTCAGCCTCTCCCAGATGTTACTGAAGGGACATCAATATGTTTCAACTCAGCATCAAAATTAAGGGCATAACTGTGTTAACCTCCTCTTTGGTTATAACGATTCCCGGGACAAGGGACCTTTCTCGACTTCCCATCCTTTGAGTAACTCTTCATGTTTCTGTTCTAGAGATTCCAAGTCCTTTCCCAGCTTGAGCAACCTTTCTGTCGCATATCTTATCAGGTTGTTTTTCAGAAGCTACGTCCATCTCTAGCTCTATCACAGCCCTATCTATATCTCAACCAACTGGATGGGCTTATAAGTCATCCCTATCTTCAACTTTGCAGCAGCTTCATCGACAAAGTCAGGGAACAAACTATGTACGATGTATTGATCAGCCAGAACTGCTGTAGAAACAAGTGGCCAGTTGGATTTTCACTCCATGAGACAGCTCGTACTTTTAATGAAATCGATGTGCTAAAGCAAAGTCCTTCTCAATGTGCTATAGTTGAGGTTGGAGGCTCCTTTTTCAACATCAGGGAGAGAGAAGGCTTCTAAGATACTTTCCGATAGTGGGCATTTCCATTCCCTATGTAATTACCTACTGGTCATTCACGGTATTCCAGTTAACTAAGTCGAAAAAGACGTCATCGATGGAGCAATTTGCTCATTTTAATCGACTTTCCACTCGCGAGGGTATATCCAGTGAACCTCGTGACGACGGTACATCAGCTCACTGCGCTCAAGCATTGATTTCAGCAAACCCCAAGTAGCACAGACACGTATTAGGAGTCTAATCTCATTTATTATCAAAACAATACGCCCATCTGCAGTAGTGACTGCTTTTAATACCTCTTACATCCTCTCCTTGGTACCTCATTCACGTTAGCATCTTGAAGCAACATGATATCGAGGGAGACCAAGTTTCAGCCCGGAGGATCTGAATAGTGCCTCAGGCTATACGTTTAGCTAACGCCAATCCAAGCTCACCAATATTCACTGGGTGCAAGAATCTTGATGCACTGCTGGATTTCAACATAGATACCTGTAACGGACTCGAGTTCGCCTCGTCTAGCACATTCAGTCAGGTCATTACCATAACTTAAAGGGCCTCATGTTTGGCTTTTTCTCTCAGATTAAGGTCTAAGGTGTTCCCGAAGAAGAATATACTATTGTATGGGACTGTGTGCTCTTCTTCTTCTTCTTCTTCTTCTTTTTGGGTAAAAGGTCTTTTAATTCCATACTATCTCAAACTATTACTATCATGATAAGAAGCCTATATTCACATTACAAAAAGGAAACATCAAGAAAATGAGGCAAATCCTATCTTCGCTGTAGTATATAGTATAAGGATTCAAGGATTCCCCATGTCGTGCAGAGCTCCAGGTTTGCAAATTTCTTGGTGCTCCTAACTTACCACTCTGAATTTGATCCACTGCTCAACCATTTTCAAGACACCTATTTTATCATTCTTCACTTGCTTGCAAGTTCTACTTTTCCTTTCCATCCACAGTCCATACACAGTAGTAGCTAGTGTGAGTTTGCTAAATCTCGCTCTGAAGCTTTTCCCTCGAAAGTGTTGCATGGCATAATATGGTATTTGGGACCAGATTTTCTTATCATTCCTCACTTGTAGCCTTGCCAAAGCCAGCCTCCACCAGAGATTAGTTGCAAAGAGGATTTCATAAACATCTATGGCCTCTTGATGGTGGGAACAAAATGAGCAACTATCTTTTGCTAAATTCCAAGCCTTCAACTTTTCTTTGGTCCTATATTGTCGGGAAGCCACACCTATTTCCACCATGGTACCACATAATGTGTTCTCTAGACTCTAATAGCATTTCGAGCTGTTTTTACAAAAAAAGAATTCACTTGGGTGAATAGACCAGACAAGGGGATCACTTTCATCAGTGTGTGGCATATTTAGCAGCTGAATTTCAACTTGCGACTTTCGCAGAAACTGGGATCTGGGAGTAGGCAAAAGCCAGGCACCACTCAGAGAAGGATATCAGAGACTTTGGTGTCTGTAGAGCTTCCAGCATCATACTCTCTTCGACCCTATTGTTGAATAATTGGACCATCAGGCACTTGGCCAGTGTCATTTGTCTCTTCCATTTGCAACCGTATTTTATCTGACAAAATGCTGTACTTAAGGTTCTGAGCTTCAGGATTTTGTACCAGGTCCAAGAGATATCATCAGATGGTTAAAAAAACTATAAATTGTGGCTTTTTAGTATACTAGTTTGGTTGCATGTGCGATGCACGTTAGTACGTGACTACTTCGAGAATATTTGTCAAAAAACATGAAAACAGTAGAACTTTTAAGAGGTTGTTCGTTTACGGTTTTTATTGATTATATTTGTGATGACGGTGAAAAGATCCATTTTTTGTTCTTTATTTATACTATTTCGTTTTTGTGTTGAAAGTGAAAACACCTCATGAAATATTTTTACCATTTTATGACATAAGTTGATCTGTCACAATAAGGCCAAAAGAAGAACTACGGTTCACCTTTTTTCTTTCTAACTCTGACACCATCACATCGATACTGTGTGTGTGTGTGTACCAGATGGACATCAATTGCCATCTCCATAGCCACCACGAAGAGTGGTGCCAGCTTCCAGCCACTACGATGAACCATGCCCAGGCATCGTGCCACCACGAAGAGTACGCTCTGATAAACTGCTGTACTTGGGCTCTGAGCTTCATGATTTTGTACGAGGTCCAAGGGAGATCATCAGGTGGTTCAAAATACCACAAACTGTGGCCTTCTAATGTATAACTGTGGCTTTACCCAAAGAGAATCTTCTTTGTGAGCTAATTCCCAAACATGTTCGCTTATGGCTGCTCAATTCCAGTCGGACAGGCTTTCGGACCCCAAGCAGCATGTTTGCTAATGGCTGCTCAATTCCGGTCGGATAGCCTTTCGAGACCCAATCCCCTAACTAGTTTTTGCGAGCATAAGTCCTTTCAAGCCACTGTACCAATGCTCTTATTTTGGCCTCAATTTCAGCAATAATCTTCTTTGGTAACATTAAAATTGAGCACCAACACACTTCTTGCATTCTGAGCAAAACAGAGTTTGCCAATCGGAGGTTTCTGCTAGTCCAGCTGTTAATCTTTTTGGTTGTCTTGTTGATGAGCACAATGCAATCCCTGTGATGCAGCTTGGTAAAGACCAAAGCTAAGCTACACGCAAATAGGTGACAGGAAATGCACCAAGAGGGCTCAATGATGTTAACAAGGTCAGCAGCTACCTCTGCACTAATGCCGGCCATGAAAATAGAACTCTCGAAGTTTAGGTTTGAGCCCACACAATGTACCAAACTCCTTTGTTGCCTCATTGGACTTGGCATTTGGGGTGATACCGATAGCCATCTCTCGAAGTGTGATCATCCGAGTCCCTTGCCCTTGTCTTTTGAGCACTAAAAGTGGACCTAAACTCGTCCGGTACGGGTAAAATCCGGTCGGGTCCGGATGATCGGGTAATTTATACTCGGGTTTTTTTGGGTACGATTTTCTGAGAACCGTACCCTACCCTAGCGGGTAGGGTATTACCCGCGGGTAAATAATTAAAATTCTCATTTTTTTACAATTATTTTTTGGATATTTTTTTCCCTTCATTTATTATTACAAGAACAACCACCATTTTCTTATTAAAATTCTTACAATTATCGCTTCACTGATTTCATTTTCGTCACAATATCTCCACTCTCTTATTTACTCTCACTCTGTAAGATCTATCACAACAAACAAATATACTTCCAAATCGAAAAAAATTACCTAAAATCTACAATCTATACAATATTAACATTAACAATGCCAATTACACAGAACAAAATAGAAAGACAAGATTCGATCTCACTTGTGTTGATTCCACGGATCAAACAATTACATACCAAACAAGTACCAAAAAATATCAAAAAACAAAATCTATTAACAATAAATTTTTTATACGATTTGTGACGGTGGAAGTCGATCTGATTTGTGATGGTGGAAGTCGATCTGTGACCGTGGAAGTAGATCCGTGATGGTGGAAGACCGGAAGTGGCCCGTGGAGGAGGTCATGCCGTCAGCGATGTCGCTGTCGATGTGTTAGAGACTGAGAGGAGAAAGGACGGTGGAACCTTCGATCTGCGGCGGCGACAGATGTGGGCTTTCCGATCGGCAGCAGAAGAGTGATGTGGTTGAGTGGCCTTAGATAGAGTGAGGGATGAAGGGGTTGACGGTGGTCGCTGGTCTCAGTCACCGGTGAATCTCGAGTGAGGGGCTGCGCCGCCTTGAGTCGTGAGATTGAGAGAAGATGAAAATGAATGGTTAGGACTAGGGTAAAAAAGCATCTCCTTTTATATATAGCCTGAAAAACGGGTATACGGGTAAACCGTATTCGACCCGCATTTACCCGAAAATTACGGGTCGGGTACGGGTATTGAATATTGGTACCGTACCGATATTTTGGACCGGGAACGGTCCGAGTAAGCTCTCAAACAAGGGTCCCCTTCCTTGTCCTTTGGCACTCGAAAAGTACGCCTCCACATCAAGATTGTTGGAGAATTTAGCAGCTCTCACACAATTCCTAAACTAGTGTAAAAGTATTTCGGAAATCAAAGACCTCTGAAATACATCATAAGAAAATCCCATCCAACAAAGTCATACGCCTTTTGACAAGCGGGATCTTAGAGATAAATCTCTATAGAACGTGTTACAAGAAGCAATGGGTTTAAA
Source organism: Escallonia herrerae (assembly GCA_033070095.1). Lineage (NCBI taxonomy): Eukaryota > Viridiplantae > Streptophyta > Magnoliopsida > Escalloniales > Escalloniaceae > Escallonia > Escallonia herrerae. The sequence continues at coordinate 27,445 of JAVXUP010003454.1, read as the reverse complement.
GTCTTTCGTAGTAGTAGTAGTAGCAACTTGCTACTGCTACTAGCAAGGCATGAAGAAAATCCACGCCGACAAAATCACGAATTAGACCAAAATTTTGTTCGTGTTATGCTGGTCCTTACACATGGTTTTGGACTAATAAACTAAGGGTTTTACGTAATCGAATAACCAAAGGAGCAACGGAGCAAAAAACATGAGCATCTTACGACAAAACTAAAATCAAAGCATTATATATTACATATATCCTGGGCAAAAACCACCGATGTAAGAGAACTGAAAAGGATAATTTACTGACTTCCACAATTACTTCCTACATGAAGCAGAAGGAAGCGCCTCTAATAACTGGCCGATATTAAGGTGCTTCTAGCGGTAGAGGGGCCAATTCAGGAAACAAACTCATGTTCTGGTAAGTTAATAAGTTATCAAATCAATCACCACACACTGTTCAGGTGCAAAACTCTCAAGATCCAGCCACATCTGCCACGCATAGGGTCAATGTATATAATTCTTCAACACCAATCTCATGTCTCACCCTTGCTCTTACAACTTATGGAGATCTGAGATCAACAATGAACGTAAAACCAACAAGCAAAATTACTATGATAACCCAGGAGTGAATTACGAGACACTGAATTTTTCACTACCTGCGGTTAGCAACTAGCCGTGATTGGCAATTACAGCAACCATTGGGTCCAAGAAAAGCTAAAGTGAGACAGAGTTGCTAACCGTGATTGGCAATTACAGCAACCATTGGGACCAAGAAAAGCTAAAGTGAGACAGAGACGCTGCGTAAACAAAATGCAGCGTCAGCCTAAGATAAGGACCTGAAAACGACTACACACACTTTGCCGATGACATCAATGCAACCTACCTAACAGTCAGTGATGACCAAGAAAACATTTGCTGGCGCTGCTTAGAGAGAGTGAATCCTACCGAGTGAGTAGGATTCACTCTCTCTAACTACTGACACCTTCCAACATTACTTTTCTAACCTATGAAGTTACAGACTTCCAGTTCAATGCGCTATGCAGCTAGCACAGAACAATACTGACATCTATATAAACTCAGAACATTGAAGGCCTGGCAAAACATATATGGCATCAAATCATCATCCTTCTGCATAAGCATCCCCATGCCCAATAATCACCTGACAGTACCTCCATCGTGCAACTGAGAGTTTAAAAAGATATGGCACTTAATAGGGTCATTGTTCGAAGCTACTCTAGCATTGCATAAGCAAGTCCACAGAGAGAACCTTCACATACAAGAAGCATGAACCAGCACCACAACCAGCACTTGAGGGAGGTGTGGTAAGCAGAAAACCAAGTCAGGGTACCAGCACCAGGACCAGTTTGGAATAGATCACTACTACTACAAAAAACTAGGCTAGAGAAATCTCCCATTTACAAATCAAACATAGCAAAAACACAATAAAGAAAAATTCAGGTACGAGAAAGAGTCACTTTCCCACCTAGCTAATGGAAACAGCTCCATCCAGTTTCCTAAAGTACACCAAAATCAACATGGCTAAAGAGATCAGATTAAAAATGGATTGCTAGCGGCGCCGAAAGAGGACAAGCAATTGTCCTTCCAAGACCAGTTAATGTGTAAAACTTCTAATACTTTTCTTCCCTGTAATATTTCATAAGCCTTTCAATACAACCATAAACATGCACTTATAATAGTGCAAATCTTACAGACTTCTGGAGAAACTTACCAATGCAGGACAAGGGTTGAAATCAACAAAAAGTGACACTTTATTCCAAGCTGATCCACTTCCATCTTCCCTAATTCACGAATTATCATTCGGACTGCAATAGTGCCTCTAAACACACTCCAAAATACCTTTTAAGACATTTTACCTCAAAAATTAGATAGGAACTGACGGTTCTTGCAAGACTTGCTAGTTTGATGTTGTATCGGTGAGCAGATCTCAAAATGGAGAAATGCCCTTCCAGAACCAGTCAAGCCAGGTGGTTAAGTAATACAGAATCCATAGTGCCCCACTACCTATTTCTCACATTAACCAGCTTCCTTTATACCAAAAAGGTTCAAATGATGCCTCGCCCAAGTTTAGGAAATTAAATCCCACATTCAACACAGTTTTAATTCTTACAGCAATCATGAAATATAGCCTTCCATTAGCTACTAGTTGAAAGAAAGCTTCTCCACCACTATCCTCTGTGCTCATTCATACAGTACCTAGCTTTACCACCCATCCACCTATGAGGACCGCAACACAATTTCTACATCATTAAAAACAATCATGAGAATTTCCCGCACAAACTAGAGGAACATCGGCGTATGTAAGAGAAAGTAGTGGAAAAAGATTGGATAGAACAGGCATAAATCTTACCCCAAGTAAGAACCCATTATAACTGAGCAGTTAACCATTGCTTAAGCGTGACTGACCGACCCCACAGGAAGCCTCATGCTGCACCCCATTTATTATCTTACACTCTATGGTACAAATTATAAGGAACGATAGCACGCTAATCAAGGTAAGTCAGCAGTCTGGAAACCTTGATGCCGTGGCATTCTGCAACTTGATAATAATTTAGAAAATATCAGAAGCTCTAAACCACCATTTATATAAGCTACGACAAGCCTTACGAAGAGAAAACTATATCCACAAAGTTACAGCAAAAAAATGGTGAGAATTTACGAACAGCTCTACTGACTTCTAAAAAAAACAGTTACTTATAAGCTGAATGAACCATAGAGAATGTGAAGACACAGAATTGCACAAAAAGTTCCTATGCCTTCTGAAGTTACCATCTCAAGACTTCTTGCTGTTCTATCCCAGTGGAAGCAGCAGGATATGGCCCAGTGTCCTTACACACACAAAAAATTGAAATTGGAAAAACAAAATATTGCCTTATGATGTTACCATCTCAAGACTTCTTTCCGTACTTTCTATCCCAGTGGAAGCAGAAGGTTGGCCCAATGTCCTTACCAGCAAAACAATTTCAAAACTGGAAATTTAGACAAGGCAGCAGTTTGCCAAGGATCAGCAACTCTTTCTCACACATGCATCAGATTAAGCAAGCAAAAACGACCCTTCTACAAACTCTCTCATAAAAAAAATAAATTAGAGTGTGTATTGGCATATACCTTATTGACTGTTTTTGTTACTCATAAAAAATACAAGGCACAACCCTAAAACAGAAACATGCTTTGAACCAAAAAAGCCAGTTGATGGCAGCCATTTAATTTTCTTTCAGAGAACTGCATATTTTCCTCCTCTTCTTTTGTTTTGCTTCTCATTCCCCTTCCCCCCATGTAGTGGTTTTTTTTCTCTGAAAAAGGACAACGAAGGTGGATTACTTTTGTTTCTAGGTGGAAACTTGCAAAAAGTATATCATCAGGCCAAAATACACTTCACGAAGCTAACACACAAGCCATATCTTGATATCTATACCTACTATTGATATCAGGGTACAATATAACTTAATGCAATGTTATAGCAGTTTCTTTGTAAAAAAAAACAGTTGTGCGGCCATCTTCTTATTAGTTACAGCACTAACCCCACCACTGTAATGCATACTCCGAAAAAAGGCCGCTGAAGCCTTGTCAAACGTGATCATTGGCAAGTCAATTAACGAGTCAGACACCTTAGATCTACTTCCATGCTATTCAGATCTTTATTTGATCTCCACCTTCATTCATCTTAGATACCGGGTATTGTGAGAAGTGCCTCGTCTTTCAGCTGGAACTGACAACGTGGCGCATCTGCCAGGGAGAAGACGAGTCAGAAATCGCCCCTTTACTGGTGTCTGGTTGGGTTGGTCTCGACACCGCCCCTTTACCCCAAAGTGAAGGGTCCATGTAACATAGGTTAAATCGTATATTGAACTATTGACCAGTTTATTCTATTTCATACCACGATCATTGTCTAAACTAACGCAGTTAATATAGCATGACCATATATAAGCATGCAAATTCAGGCACGTGAGAGCAAACATGGTCGAGGCTATCTTCACAAATGCAAAGAGCATGCTTCTTATAACATGAGAAAGGAGTTTTGAGGATAAATATTACGCACATCGCTGAAATATATGAAACCCATTACACCAAGTTCTCGACTCTTGAGAAGAATGTTCACCCCATGCATGTTCCTTTCCCCTCAAAGCAAGCAGGTCTACAATGGGTGACCAAAGAAAGAGGCGACAATAGGTTACCAGAAGAACTCTTAGCTCAATGCTCATCGGCTCTCCCTTAAGGTCACTTTAGGCATCCAAAGGATAATGTGTCCCAGTTATAGAGGATTTGACTAAAGGTTGGTTAATCCTTGAGAACAACTAGATACCAATATTCCACCTGAGGAGACAGATTCCGATAAAATGATCCATATTATTGTGCATGCAAAAGTTGTGCTGAACAAATAGAAGTTCATTACAAAGACCTTGAAAATCAACCATGTATCCAGAGATATATTGTCTCATCATGTTCAAATAGTCCCTGAATAACAGCCGACGCTGCTAGAACTGCTACACCTGCTCCTGCTACTGCTGCTCCCAGTAAAATTAGTCCCTGATTGCATACTCCCCAGAACACTACTCGAATGACTGGCAACCTGTTTGTAGGCGAATCTGAATCACTGTAATGGTTCACAACCATCAAGTCCTCCCTTATCAGGATTGATCTAGAAAATTCTCCATGGATCGCTCCCTCTCTTCTCCGATGCACATGCATCCCTCCCCTACCATTCATTTCCTCCTTACTTCCCTTATTTTTCACTGCAGAATGCCCCAATTCTTCACAATCAGAAGAGAAAATTCAACACCGTACACACAATTCAAATTAAGAAACACAGCTATAGAGAACATTAAACCGACTAATCAACATATGCATGCACATGCACACAAAGAAAAAAACAAAGTTCCAAAATAAACAAATGAGCTGAAAAAGACATGACACCTTCCAATCAACAATACAGACACATACACAACTAAAATGAGAAGTTCATGCTGACTAATCAACATATACTTGCCCAAGCGCACGCACGCGCGCACACACAGAGAGAGAGAGTTTTCAAAATCAGAAGCACAATTGAAGAATAGCTAAAACGCCGACTAGTCAACATAAGCGTGCACAGACACACATACACACGCTCACACACTCAGACTACTAGTTTCAAATACACAATCAAGAAAACCACCAATCAACAAATGCCCACACACACGGATTGCACATGCATTAATCCAGAATCACGAAATACCTAACGAAATTCTAATGGGGACAAATCAAAACACGCAAACCCACACACACCTCAACACCAATCGCACATAAACAAAGGAGGGATCTTTGCACGCACCTTGCGAGAGCCACTGCTCCCGGCGCGCATCCAGCTTGCACTGCTTCAATTTAGCCGACCTATTCGCCTGAACACCACAAATCGTCCAAACAAAACTCAATCAACGAAATCGACAAGAGAGAAGCCAATCAACCAATCGAGAGAAGAGAAACGAAACGCAATCACAAAAGCAAACGAACTGGAGTTGAAAATTGAAATCCTCACCCTCTTCTTCTTGGCGAAATCCTTGGCGTTGGCCGCCGTGCGAATCGAGGCGTTGGCAATAGAATCGTAGGCCATGGTTGCTGCTGCTGCTGCTGCAATCGAAAAGATCTGGCAAAACCCTAATTCGATCGGCGAAATATCTCTCCAGGTATTTTAGAGGTAGAAGAGAAAGTGATGGATTGAGGAAAACCTTTCAGGATAACGAAAACTGCTCGCCCTTTTGCTCTTTTATTTTCAGGCCCAAACAGCACTGGTGGGGGGGCCATATATATATTGGCCGAATTGCTATAATGCCCTTGGATATTTCCTGATTTGCCGGATGGGCCAAGTGGATGATGCGGCTTTTGGTGGTGAAACGAGGGGGGTAATTATGTCGTGACAACAATTTGTACCGATTGTTACGAAACGGTGGCGTATGGTGCCGTTGGCCCCAAGTATCGGAAACATTGCCTGGTTTCTAACTGTCGATGGATGGCATTGATTGCTGGGTTTATTATCTATTAATAATTATTATTATTAATTATGGTAAACCCTTTTCGGCTACATGAATATCAAATTGTCTCGGTAGAAAGGACAAAATTGAGCTTTGCTAAAAAGTAATTTGTCATTATCTCTCTTTGTTTGGCACTTGGTATGTTATGTTTAGAAAAAGCAAAAAAATAAGTTAGGATGGAACGTGTCTTCATGGGTGACATTTGGTAACTTTTATAAGTCCTTTTTCATAATGGTCTTGTCTTAGTGTGGAAACTTTAAAATAAAAATAAATTAATAATTTGCTGCTTTTGAGAACATCTGCTTTTCAAAAGTCATACTCGATCTGATAATAGGGTTGAACTTAATAAATTAAAAGGATTTGTGAAAATTCAGTCATTCGAGTTTGACGAGAAGTAATTGTTCTTTCTTAAATTTGGATCAGTATTGATCATTTCCCATGTAAATCTGTGTCATTTTAAAGTGGACTAATTCACTTGCAAAGTCACAATGTATTTAAAACCAAAACCAGAGTCTAAGAGCACAAGGTCGATCGGCCCCCATATATATATATATATATATATATGGGGGCCGATCCACATCTACCGGTAGAAAAATAACAATTTTCCCACCGAACCGCAGGTAAGAGCAGCGGTTGGCCACGTGGACGGAAAAAAGGACGAAAAAGACCAAAAAGGACCAAAATGGCACGAGAAATTCACCAAAATATCGCGAGAAAATGGGCATAATGCCCAACCGCGTGTGGGAGTTGCGGTTGGCATTAATGCCCAACCGCAACCCCTACATGCGGTTGGGAATTATTTGCCAAGTTGCATTTTTTTTAAAAAAAGGACACATATATTATAATAATAATAAAAAGGACATTTAAAGGACACATATATATTATAATAATAATAAAAAGGACATGAAGGACAATGGAGAAAACCCCAACCGCCACACTTAGTGGCGGTTGGTATCATTGCAAATTTTTTTTTCTTTCGCTAAAAGTGAAAACTTAATTAGACAGTTTTTCACGAATTTATAAAAAATAGCTAGAGCTAGATCTTGCCAAATTGCAAAAAGAGACCGTAGTTATTTTTAAAAGATCTATATTAGGGAAAAATTTCAGATTTTTCCAAAAACTGGAAAGGGGTTAACTGAAATGGGGAACCTTGTAACTTTGCAGTATAATTTAAAATATCAAGCTAGCGCGATTTCGTGCGAAACTTTTATGAGAACCCTAGGATGTTAGGAAGTTCTATTTTCCAGGACTTCGGGCCATTCCGAAGTCGTTAGCTAATTGTTTGGCCGAACGGGCTAATTTTTTTAGGTCTATTTCCCAAAAAATTGCACCGTTCGGCCAAAAAATTAGCTAAAAATTTCAGAATGGCCCAAAATCCTGGAAAATGAAACTTCCCAATGTCCTAGGGTTCTCATAAAAGTTTCGCACGAAATCGCGCTAGCTTGATATTTTAAATTATACTGCAAAGTTACAAGGTTCCCCGTTTCAGTTAACCCCTTTCCAGTTTTTGGAAAAATCTGAAATTTTTCCATGATATAGATCTTTTAAAAATAACTATAGTCTCTTTTTTACAATTTGGCAAAATCTAGCTCTAGCTATTTTTTATAAATTCGTTAAAAACTGTCTAATTAAGTTTTCACATTTAGCGACAGAAAAAAAATAAATTTGCAATGATACCAACCGCCACTAAGTGTGGCGGTTGGGTTTTCTTCATTTTCCTTCATGTCCTTTTTATTATTATTATAATATCCTTTCATGTCATTTTTATTATTATTATAGAATTTTTCATGAATTTATAAAAAATAGCTAGAGCTAGATTTTGCCAAAGTGCAAAACAGAGACCCTAGTTATTTTCAAAAGATCTATATCAGGTAAAAATTTCAGATTTTTTCAAAGACTGGAAAGGGGTTAACTGATACGCGCAACCTTGTAACTTTGCAGTGTAATTTAAAATATCAGGCCAGCGCGATTTCGCACGAAACTTTTATGAGAACCCTAGGATGTTGGGAAGTTCCATTCCCAAGGAATTCGGGCCATTCCGAAGCCGTTAGCTAATTTTTTTGGCCGAACGGGCTTTTAAGCGCTCGATCCGGACACCGGTTCGGGATTTTTAGGCGAAAAATCCGTAAAATACTTTTTAGATCAAGAATGAACTCAGGAAGCTTTAAAATAGCTTTTTAAATCACTTTTGATATTTTCTCATGCCAGGGGCATTTTGGTAATTTGCCACCCGCGAGGGGTGTTTTGGTAATTTTATGGTGTCAAGTTTTTCAGTCCAGAAATGTAAGTAAAACATCTGAAAGGTTGTTTTGAAGCTGGTTTGATGGGCGTTAGGGTGACAATGAACCCCCGGGGGCATTTCGGTAATTTGCCGCTCATCGGGGGCTATTTTGCTAACTGAACCAGCTTGAAAAATTTCCTGAATGATTTTTAGTTATAGGATAGGGGTGTAAGACACCCAGAAAGTTATTTTATTCCAGTTGTTCTGAGATGTTTGTTGGGGAGATGGCTGTCAGGGGGTGTTTTGCATACGTAGCGGGGCAAAGAGGTTAACTGATACGGGGATCCTTGTAACTTTGCAGTGTAATTTAAAATATCAAGCCAGCGCGATTTCGCGCAAAACTTTTATGAGAACCCTAGGGTGTTGGGAAGTTCCATTCCCAAGGAATTCGGGCCATTCCGAAGCCGTTAGCTAATTTTTTGGCCGAACGGGCTTTTAAGCGCTCGATTCGGACACCGGTTCGGGATTTTTGGGCGAAAAGTCCGTAGAATACTTTTTAGATCAAGAATGAATTCGGGAAGCTTAAAATAACATTTCAATGCACTTTTGAGATCGTTCTGATGCCAGGGGCATTTTGGTAATTTGCCACCCCGCGAGGGGTGTTTTGCTAATTTTACGGTGTCAAGTTTTTCAGTCCAGAAATGTAAGTAAAACATCTAAAAGGTTATTTTGAAGCTGGTTTGATGGGCGTTAGGGTGACAATGAACCCCCGGGGGCATTTCGGTAATTTGCCCGCAATGACGGGGGCTATTTTGCTAACTGAACCAGCTTGAAAAATTTCCCGAATGATTTTTAGTTATAGAATAAGGGTGTAAGACACCCGGAAAGTTATTTTGTTCCAGTTGTTCTGAGATGTTTGCTGGGGCGATGGCTGCCAGGGGGTGTTTTGCATACGTAGCGGGGTAATTTTTGTTAACGCATCCCCTTTAAAATCTTCGGAGGAAATATTTGGTATATAATTGATGTGATACATTTAAAAAGTAGTAAGCAAAGCGGTTTTGAGACTGCCGGTGGTGTAGCCGCCATATGGGGCGTTGGGGTGATAATGAACCCCAGGGGGAATTTCGGTAATTTGCCGCTCATCGGGGGCTATTTTGCTAATTTTACATTACACAAATTTGTGCTTAAAATAAATTTTAGTTCATGAAAGGGTGTGAGACACCTGAAAAGTTATTTTAAAGAGTGAATTCAGGAAGCTTAAAATCCCGTTTCAAAGCTTAAAATCCCGTTTCCGAAAAAAGTTGTAATTTTTTTTGTCACGTTTTTTTCGCTCATTGCACTTCAGGCACGCTAGTTAGCCCATTTGTAAGAATTTCGGCGAAAAACGAGACACATTATTTTTTGGGTTTTCCTAGGAAGGGCCTATTCGGGCACACTTTAGGCCCCAATTGATAGCTTCCGAAAAAAGTTGTAATTTTTTTGTCACTTTTTTTTCGCTCATTGCACCTCAGGCACGCTAGTTAGCCCATTTGTAAGAATTTCGGCGAAAAACGGGACACATTATTTTTTGGGTTTTCCTAGGAAGGGCCTATTCGGCCACACTTTAAGGCCCAATTAATAGCTTCCGAAAAAAGTTACAATTTTTTTTGTCACTTTTTTTTCTCTCATTGCACCTCATGCACACTAGTTAGCCCATTTCTATGAATTTCGGCGAAAAGCGAGACGCGTAATTTTTTCGAATGCGTCATATGAAATGTATATTCGTGCACATTTTAGCGCCAAATTCATAGCATGCGAAAAATTATGTACATTTCTTTTTGGTACAATTTTTTGTAACATCACAGCAGCTAGCCACGCACGTCAGGATAATGGTAATGAAGGCGTCTAGCTTCATTCTTTTTCAGCTCACAGGCTATCCTATACCTAAACGTCAAGGCATCCTTCCTAGTCCACGAGGAGTGTTTGAGCACTTCCGAGCGAGCAATGTAGTCCATGTACTTGAGGACGTAAATCCCGCAATCGTGACCGTTATATTGCTTTGGTCGGTCCTTTATCATCACGACCGTCCAAGGGTCCCCCTGTGGCCGTTCGCACGCTAGCGAGAGGACAGTAGTCTGCATCCAACAATAAAAACGAGAATCAAGCCTATGAAACAAGAACAATATACTATGAGCCAAGGTCAAAAAATAAAAACTAACCACTAAAGTGATGTACTCGTTGTACATCTGTGCCAGCAGCTGTCCAGGCTCGTCCTCCCTTAGGCTATCGTATATGTGAACTGTTCTGAACGCTGGATGGAGAACTAATAGGAACCAGTGGTTTGCATGATGACAAGGTATCATGATAAGGTTCGCATCAGCAGCGGGACATTGATAGTCTGCGTTCATCATGCCTAACACGTTTCGACCTGGTTTCCACTTACTCCTGCCGCCACCTCGCCTCCATTATGTGAATTCTCTCACCGTTAATTCTACAAAATGAGTGGGATACATGTTAAGCTTAAAATATATCCGACGTCCTCTAACGTAACAGTCATTTCACCAAACCGGAAGTGAAATGAGTTCTTCTCGCTCCTCCATCGTTCAACTAGAGCGGATATAAGGCAATCGTCGTGTCGAGACCATTTCCCGCAATCGGTGAACATGGTTAAATTTTGACGGTGTAATAGCTGTATTTGTTCCTCATTTAGTACCCACTCTTCAAGGTGCCTTGTGCTTTGAATTGTTTCCAAAACACCCCTATCGACACCGTCAAATACGTGCCTCGCGACGTGGTCATCGTCATCGTATAGGATTGATGTATCATGAGGTCCACGGCTGAAATTCATACCTCTAAGAACAAAATATAATTATAAACCAACTTAGCGTCCATAATATTTACATTCCAAAACTATAACTGGATCTTTAACCTAGCTTACCAACACATTAGCAATAGTCATTATTTCAATGTATTAAAACAAATCCTCACTTCCCACCACTTCGAACGCTTAATTATGCTAGTTCCTACTGAATTTAGCGCCAACGTGGTTATATAGCAATATACCCCCCGATGGCCCCTACACCCCCAACACCTCAAAACCGCTTTAAAGTCAAGTTTTTAAATGGGTCACGTCAATTATATACCAAATATATCAGGAAAAATTTTAAAGGGGGAAAGTTACCAAAACACCCGCTACTTATGCAAAATACCCCCTGGCAGTCATCGCCGGTGCGTCACAAGGTTCAGAACATCCGGAACAAAATAAGTTTTCGGGTGTCTCACACCCTTTCCTGAACTAAAAGTTATTTTAAGGTATGAATTTTAAGCTGGATCCTTCCTAGCAAAATAGCCCCCGAAGAGCGGTAAATTACCGAAATGCCCCTGGGGGTTCACTATCACCCCAACGCCCCCGAACCAGCTTCAAAACAACATTTCAGGTGGTTTACTTACATTTCTGGACTAAAAAGTCGTTTGAAAAACTTGGCGCGGGAAAATTACCAAAACACCCCTCGCGGGGTGGCAAATTACCAAAATACCCCTGGCATCAGGAAAAATATCAAATAGCCTTAAAATGCTATTTTACGCCTCCTGAGTTAATTCTTGATCTAAAAAGTATTTTACGGATCTTTCGCGCAAAAATCGCGAACCGGTGTCCGGATCGAGCGCTTAAAGGCCCGTTCGGCCAAAAAAATAGCTAACGGCTTCGAAATGGCGCGAATTCCTGGGGAATGGAACTTCCCAACATCCTAGGGTTCTCATAAAAGTTTTGCACGAAATCGCGCTAGCTTGGTATTTTAAATTAGACTGCGAAGTTACACGGTTCCCCATATCAGCTAGCCCCTTTACAGTCTTTGGAAAAATCTGAAAATTTTACCTGATACAGATATTTTGAAAATACCTAGGGTCTCTGTTTTGTACTTTGGCAAAATCACGCTCTAGCTATTTTTTATAAATTCGTGAAAAAACTGTCTAATTAAGTTTTCACCTTTAGCGACAATTACGTTTCGTATTCACATTAAACACACATAGTCATAGTGTTACACCCTAGGAATTATAAGGAAATTCAAAATACTTACTTGTTGTGACTTGATGTATTTAAAGAAAAATCTACCGATCTTCTAGCGGTTATCCACCGATCTTCTAGTGTAAAATTTTTTGGTTTGTATTGTTGTGGAGATTATGTAGGTGAGATATGAAGTACGAAGGAAGTTGGTAAAGATGATAGAGTGCAGAAGAAGGGTTCGGGAGAGGGGATTATAAAGAGAGAAAAGTGAGGAAGAGAGAAGAAAAAAGACAGAAAAAATTGAGGAAGAGAGAAGAAAAAAGACAGAAAAAAACCCGTGATTGAGCGGTCAAAGGCTGCGGCAAAAAAAAAAAATTGGCAGAAGGACAACACGTGGGGCATCATGGGGGAGGGGGGCATCACCCGGGGGCGCCACGTGGCAGGGCCATCGCCCCCAACCGCGGGTTGTTTATGCGGTTGGGCCACGTGGCAAGGGGAGGGGCCGCCACGTGCCCCAACCGCGGGTTGTATAAGCGGTTGGGCCACGTGGCAGGGGTGGGGGGACGCCACGTGGCAGGGGCCATCGCCCCAACCGCGGGTACAACCCGCGGTTGGGCCACGTGGCAGGGGTGGGGGACCCCACGTGGTAGGGGCCATCACCCCAACCGCGTATACAACCCGCGGTTGGGGCACGTGGCATGGGTGGGGGACGCCACGTGGCAGGGTCCATGCCCCAACCGCGGGTTGTATAAGCGGTTGGGCCACGTGGCAAGGGTGGGGGACGCCACGTGGCAGGGCCCATGGGGTTGGGCCACGTGGCAGGGGTGGGGGACGCCACGTGGCAGGGTATTAATGCCAACCGCTGCTTCTTCATGCGGTTGGTGTCCTTTTTCTCCTTTTCCCGCCATTTTCTCATGCCTTTTTTGCCATTAATGCAGTGTCAGTGCAACTTTTTCCCAACCGCTGCTCTTACCCGCGGTTCGGTGGAGAAATTGTTATTTCTCCACCGGTGGGTGTGGATCGGCCCCCTATATATATATATATATATATATATATATATATATATATATATATATATATATATATATATATATATAGCAATAATGATAGCTCACTTTAGAGTAGGAGCTCTATTGCATAGCACATCTCTTGTAACAACTTCAACAATAATATATTGCTAATACAAATGTTTTGTCGCCATTGTTAAAAAAAAAACATCTAATTTTTTGTTGTTGAAACACTTCTAACGACATTTTACAATAGCAAAGGATCTCCATCCTTAGAGGATGTATCATCGCATAGACTATGCAAAGATAATGATCATCTATTATACAGCTCATTTGTTCTAACAATTTTGTCAATACAAGATTGTCAATTAAAAACTTTAGTATGTGCCAAAAATTAAGCATGGCAAGGGCAAAATATTACCATACCAAGGGCAAGCCCAAATTTGATTCCAAATAAGTCCACAACAATGGCAAAATATTACCGTAATGCCCAAAATGGACAATACGCCTACTTTGAGATATTTTTAACTATTTAAGATATTTTGTAAGTGCTTAATTGGGCCAAGGCCATACCAAAAGCTAGAGACAAATATTGGATCTATCATTTTGCATGATTACGCTGGGCCCCCTTATAATGACCCGGAGAAGCCCAACTCAATGCTACATAGCATCAGCATTCTCATATTTTCGTGAAAATCATCTGATTTTTACAGTATATTAAGGAAAAAAAATAGCCAAAAAAGAATTTCAAGAAATTTCCTAAAAGCATATATATTGGTCCTGGCCAAAAACAATATGCTCAAAACATGATGAGCGATCTTCTCGCTCTTTCTGAAGATTAATCGCTACCTCGAATATTCGTAAATTTACAAGTAAAAATCAGCAAGCACTCCTTTATGAAGCTACTCTACCCCTAGACACAATACCGTGTTCCAACGAGCAAACAAGAAAACTCTGAAAAACGAGCTACTAGCTAGCAACTAAATTGGTTACATCCTACTTAAGCTATCGCCAAAGGCCATGAAAAGACGGAAGGAGACACAAATTAGGAACGGGAACAAGACCGTGGGAATCGTCCCCATTATTGTGGATCGCTTGTTCTGCTCTGCCATGCGATCAAAATTTTGACCGAGTGACTCCTATGCATCATGCAAGTATGAACATAATTCATCAAGTAAATCTGGCCTATCTTGGAGCAGAATGCACATCTGTGACAAAACAATGTAGAAAAATAATTACAAAGAAAGCAAAAAAAAAAAGGGAGTGATAAGAGCTGACAATGAGAATGAGATTATACAACTGACTAGTCCCTTATCTCTCGAATTAGGACATGTAAAGGCCCAGTTGTCATAGAATTGAGGTACTTGATCTAGTAATATAAATATGTGAAAAGTAGACATTCGTATAACCTATGAATTCTAACCATAAAATGATTTGAGGTCGAAAGCAAACATAACTAACAAACAGTAACAACCTCTAGGTGCACCTCTGTGATAGTCTTGGTCTTCTCGTGGCGTTCCTTCATAATCTTCAAGAAGGACTCATAGCGTCCTCTTTCATGTAGTAACTCTCTCTGCAATTGCAACAGAAGCAGAATTAGAAGCTCAAGAGATCCCAAGTCCGAACATTTTTGGTTACTTTGGGCGTAACAATGTACCTCGACTTTGGTGACAAACCTCCATGCATCCATAAGTTTGGACCGTGGTGAGAGAGGGGCAGAGTCGGAGATGCTATATCCTGCTGGCAAGAAGGTTTTAAAACCCACAATAAATTCCTCGTGATCCTTGAGCAGCACCTTGACCCTTGGTACGACTGCTCTTATACCAATTCTGCACAAGGATATGGAAACAACAATTTCATTCATCAGCTGATAGGAATCCTGCACTAGAATAGACTATAAACATTCATATGACATCTGGGACCAAATGATGAGTGAAATTGCTTCATTAGTAGAATGGAAATTTTTTTGTGCAGGAGCACAACTCATTATCTAATAGAATGGCCAAATTTCTGTGCAGGGGCATAATTACAGGCGCTCTAAACCATTCCATAGTTACAGAAATGTTGAAGGTATATTGCTTTATTAATCAGAGATTTTGATTCTGCTTTCTAATGTCTGTCTTTGTGAACTTTCAGCCTATTCTCACCATTTGTTCTTCCCAGCAACAAAATCATAAGTTTGACTCTTTCGCATTATAAATAAAGCAAATTCATACTTTTCATTGTCATCAAGTAAAAGGAAATTGCATAATCTGTATGCGATAAGAGCTCAAATAAGACATGCTTGGACAGATTGGATTCCTCTACATCCAGCGGATGAATTCCAGATAACTGGACACACTGGAAATGCTACTGACAACCAACTCATTACATTGTGAAGTGTTGTTTGAGGCCCCATTACGACAGAATGGCCAGTCAGGGGCCATTCAAGTGTGTGTAAAGCCCCAGTGGAGAAGACGGGTATGAATAAAAGAGAGTGCAGTTCCTCCTAAAGTTCTCAATCAAAGGAGTGCATGCAAGAGCACCATATGCCAGAACACAATGCTTAGGTGCATTTATATCTGATTCAATAATTGGTATTTGGTCCATAGTTGGGAACAACTCCCTTTGCTATCAACATTACCTTTTGAAATTTCTATAATCTTCCACTAATCATGCGTTCTAGGAATAGACTCAGCAATTATTGAAGTAGGAAGTTTTAAGAGGTTTCTGCTGTAACTATGAATAGCGCTAGGCTTCCTAAGTTTTGTTCTAAAGATTCTCCAAGATGACGTGATTTGGTGCGGTCCAAGAAATTAGGATGCTGTCAAACACTGTTTTACATGGTTGAAGCAAGATTAACCACATCGTTTAACAACGTTTGGAGAATATTTTGGAATCCATGGCAAACTACTTTTTTGGCACTGTCACTCTCCCCCTAACCCTTTAGAGATCCAAAGTCCAATGGAAGACAGACTTTGACACACGCATATGCAATATATGAAGATGAATTTGACAATTACAGATAGCCCTTTTGGGAAAATATGAAAGATGCATTCTGATTAACCACCCCCAAGGAAGACATCTCTGCGATTAACATGATGCAATTTACATGATGCAAGTAAATATCTTGTCTTAAAACTTGAAATATCATCACCCCAAAGAAGACATCTCTGCAATGTTTGATTAAACGCCACTTGCTAAACTTCGAAAAGAAAAACAAAACATTTGGTGGAAGCACCCTTTTTTTAACATAATAGTGTCTTTGAAGAGAAGCCATAACAGCATAGAGCATAGCATGGAGTCAGAAAGTTCGCTTTGTTTTTCCTGAACCCAAGGATTATAAAAATCAAGCCCACGCTCCTATAGTCTGAGCATCCTTAGCCCATGTCACTAACATCAACTGTTTATAAAACAAAGGTGGATCTTGATGGTTCACCTATTTTCTACCATTTTCACACGCAGATGCTGCACTGCCACAACTAAGTCCAAAGAATCACGCATATTAATTATCTAGTAAAATGGTTTTGAATTAGTTAGCACCCTCACCCTAGCCCATCACCAAGAATAAAAGTTACCCAGTTACAAAACTACCGAAACAACATATCACAGGTATAACGAACTTAATCGTAAGATTGGAAGGCCCTGACTTCGCTTGTTTCAACTGTTTATTTTCACGTGCCATATCTACTTCTTGGTGGCTAAGAAGTCATTATAATGCCTCACTACGCGTTCTAACGCTAGTTTCATGGCAATCTTGGGAAGAAAAATACATAAACTCGAGTCTAATACAAGAGTGTTGGCTAAAACCCGCAAGGCCCAAGTCGACATAGCAGGATAGTCTCTGTATCTTAACTAAGTCCGTAGTCTTTAAGGGGATACCAAGTTTATAAGTTCGATTGACACAGTACATGCTGAGGCCATGCAAATCAAAAGCAACGATCTATATCAAATTTCAAGAAACAGGCTCACCTATGCGTCTTGTAATCGTTAAGCAGATCAACCAACTCCCGGTACTCTTCACTTTGGGCACCAAGCGCCTCTTTGACTGACTTGAGATATGCAAGTGATTCACCTATTGCTGCATTCTTGTTGACAACTTGTTGAAAAGACAAACTTGATTGGGCGCTACAGATTGAAAGAATCTATTTAAAAGGTGAACAAAATCATCAAGAACCCAACAAGAAAGTGACATTAACCGTGACTCACGTCTCCTCGGAACCGTTGGAATACTGAGGCTGGTTTGGGTCTTCCATGGAGCAACCAGCGTCGTCTTTTGAGCTTTGAATATGCCTGGTAGCGGCCCTGTTTATATGGGTTTTGATTAGAGCTTTTGGGTTGAGTATGGTTGTATGGAATTTGTGTTCTAAAGCTTCTAGCCTTTCCGCCGATTCTAGCAGAGTCTGGGGAGATTTGTAATTTGTCACCGATCACCGTGCAATGACAAGACGAATCAAGTAAAGAGTGAGATTACCGGTTTCTTCCAAAGCCTAACGTTGGGTTATCCCTTGTGGCAGGCCTTTTAATGACCTTTTGCTTTATAAAGCATACATTAACCGTACCCCTTTTTTTTCTTTTCTTTTTTCTTTTTCTTTCCGTTTTTGTGTTTCAGCAATGAGGCAGTATTAAAGATAATAAGGTGGTACTAAAGATAAGCTTGCAAAATGCAATAGAAATGGCACAATAGGGCGGGCCGGATGTAGAATTCATGAGATTTGTACCCACTCCAGTAGCCAAAATACGTGATTTCGCCCTGTCTCCCTATCGGGTCAAGGCATGCGATTATCATCCCCGGCCGCTGGATATATAAAAAAATCCGGCCAGCCTCAATCCGCCAAGATCTAGAAGAAATGCGACCATTGCGATTTCGGAGGTTGTAATCGACATCGAAATTCGTGAGTGACTGTGAAGAAGTGGTCGAGATGCGATCATTGTGATTTCAGAGGCACGCTGCAAACCGCTATAGAAATGGGTGACGGTGAAGAGTGGCCGAAATGCTACAGTGAAGGAGCGGTGAGGTGGTCCATGGAGGTGGTAACCAAAACCGAAATGGGTGAAAGCGACGCAGAGAGAGTGGCAGTGCTAAGGTGGTTCGTGGACAGTGGGCCGGGTGAAAGTTGCACAAGGAAAAGGTGAAGTAAGGGGTGAGTGCGGCGGAACGAAGAGAAGAGAGAATAAGGGAAGAAAAAAGTATGGCTAAGTTATTAGTTAACTAAACTATTTATGCCGCCAAGATAGATGGTTAATATTGCATCAAATTTAGGGTTAGGTAGATATGCGGGGCAGGTAAGGGTCATGGAACGGGTAGGATACCGGCGGACTACCAAATCTGACACGCACCCTCTACGAGTTTAAAGTTTTAGCACCATACTTGCCCTATGACCCGACCAAAGTTTAAAAAGCCCGCTCGCCTAGGATTCGGGGGGAATTCATCCCTAGCGTGCACGCATCATACTAAGTCCATCACCACATCGGGCAAGTCATAGGCAGATGGGTCATGCTTGATGGAACGACTCGCAGAATTAATTCCTGGTGGAGACTCGTACAAAAGGTCTTTGGGATATATCATGAAAATCTAATATCAATTGAGCTGCCTCTTAATAAAATTAGGGGAAAGTAGGGAATGACCCCCTCTACTTTACACGTTGTGCGATTTGCCTCCCTCCACTTCAAAGTTAAGCACTAAACCCCCCCACAGTTACAGAAAATGGGCACCTTAGACGGAAACCGTTAAATATAACAGCGCGTGGTCAACACGCGCGCTGACTAACGATTTCTTTTTATAAATGACATTTTTGCCCCTTGTCTCTTTTTAGAAAAGAAAATCAGAAAAAAAAAACCCTAATTCTAACCACCCCACCCCCCCCGCCACCCAACCCCCTATCCCCCCAACCCAATTCTGTTAACTCCCCCGACCACCCGACCACCGCACCCCTTCATTTCCCCGTCTGCCTCCCTCTTCCCTGTCGCCGCACCACCCTCCCCCTTCCCCTTCCCCGTCGCAGCGACCGCCCTTCCCCTTCCCCGTCGCCGCGACCGCCTTCCCCCTTCCCAAGGCCCCGTCGCAGCGACCGCCCTTCCCCTTCCCCTTCCCCGTCGCCGCGACCGCCCTCCCCCTTCCCCTTCCCCTTCCCCTTCCCCTTCCACGGCATTGATGAAAATTTGAATTGAATTGAAATGGAATTGAATTGAAATCGGTAGTGTGGGTTTGCCAGAGGGCTTGCCGGCGTGGTGGGGTGGGTTTGCCAAGGGGCTTGCAGGCGTGGTGGGGTGGGGCGGGGCGAGTCTGCTGGATGGTGCGCCGAGAGAGGCTGCCGGCGGCGTGGGGTGAGGATGACGCTTGGGCTGCCGGCGGCGGGGTCAGATCTGGAGAAGGAGAAGAGAAACCCTAATTTTCAAATTAGGGTTTTGAAACCCTAATTTTCAAATTAGGGTTTTGAAACCCTAATTTTAAGGTTTCAAAACCCTAATTTTTAAATCAGGGTTTCAAATCCTCTAATTTTAGGATTTCAAAAGTTTAATTTGCAAATTCGTTGTTAATCCTAACGGCAATCGCGGTTCCTTTTTTTTTTTTAACTCCCTGGTGGTCGGAGAAAAAGACTAGTGGTTGTGTTCAGTGAAGTGGTTGTGCTCAGTGAATCACCAATTGTAGCGGGGTTGACCAGAGGAGGTGGGTCATGGGCAAAAATTGTAATTTAAATTTGAGGCGGGGAAATTGCACACCATGCATAGTACAGGGGGTCATTAGCTAATAAAGAAATAAGGGTATTTTGGTCATTTCACGCTATTCATAACGGATCCGTCTAAGGTGCCCATTTTCTGTAACTGTAGGGGGGTTTAGTGCTTAACTTTGAAGTGGAGGGGGGCAAATCGTACAACGTGTAAAGTAGAGGGGGTCATTCCCTACTTTCCCCATAAAATTATGCAAGACTCCAAAGCATGCTTCTAGTCCTATTATTATATCAAGGATTCAAATTCATCCAACAATATTGTTTATCGAAATTAGAGTTCGCATATTGTTAGTTGTCCTGTGATTCATCTTGGGGAAGAGTGTCTTGCACTTTGAGTTCCACAAAGGATCACAATGGGCTTACCACATTTTGAGAATAACCATATTAATTCTATTTTCACTTTTAAGGAGTGAACAACACATGTTACACATTTTTTGATGTAACTTATTTTATTTCAAGTTTTATGTTGTTGTAGATAAAATTTTGGTAGGTACTTGAAAATGGGAGACAAAACCTTAGCACAAAAGATGAATAAGGAGATAAGGGTAAACCTGGAAAACAGGTAAACGGGGCGTGTACGGGTAAAACAGATATTACCCCGACTTTTTTGGGTAACCTTTTCCAGTAATCATACCCTACCCATGTTGTTTGGGTAAAACCCACGGGTAAAATATTAGTTTTGACAATTTTTTTTATATCAAATTATTCATTTCTTGAATTTTTTTTCCCTCTTCCTTCAGTACACAAGTACAACTTGAAAATCCATTACACAACAACCTGAATGTCTACACAACAACCATCAAGAGCCACTGAAAGTCTACACAACAACCACAAGATCTACCGCAAGTCTACCCAACAATCACAAAGCATTCTCAAATTAACAAAATAAGACAAAAAAAAATTCAAGTTCAAGCCTTCTTAAGAACAAGAATGACGATGAAATATAACTCCTAATATTTTCTCCTTGTTCTCGCGAATGCCTGACCTTGGCTCTTGAGTGATGGCAATAGTAGATCTGGTTGGCGACGGAGTGACAGTCTGCAACGAAATGATTGTGGTGACCGACCGATGGATGTGGTGAAGGAGGAGTGATGAAGAGAGTGGCGGGCGGAGCTGTGGTATAGTGGAGTAGTTTGGTTGTGACTTGGTGGATTTGTGAGAGTGAGAGACTTGATAGAATGAATCTGTTAGCGTGAGAGACTTGCGAGAGGGGATCTACGAGGGTGATAGACTTGCAAGACATGGGCGACGGAAGTGAGAAGAGAGAAAAGTGAAAAGGTTGGACCCTAAAATCATATATATTCTCAAATAACCGATTAAACCTGGTACCTGGTACCCGACCCAAACCGAACCGAAATTTATGGATCGATTCAGGTACGAGTCTGTTTTCAGGGGGTCTCCTAATTTTGTACATGTACTAATGTACCGAGTTTTTTGAACGAGTACCAGTAAACCCTCGGGTCCTAGTCAATTTTTTCTAGGTCTAACGAGGGTCCCCTTGTCTATGACCACACTTATTTTTTGGTAAATAAGAGTAGTAATGACAAATAAAAAGTTACAGAGTTTTTGTCAAGTCAACCTTTTTTGGCTTTACATTTTTCAACGTGACAAATAGGAGAGCCATGACTTCCATGACTATTACAAAGTAAGAACCATAAAACTTGTAGGCACAATAATATTGAGAAGACAACTAGAAGATAAATTCCCAGGCGGCCACATGCATTAAGAGTAAACCTTTCATCCTATGGAATCACAACACAACCAAGAGGTCCTATGACTGCAGGATCTGTAACCTTGCCCCGCTACTTATAACTACCATTAAACCCTGCCGCTAAACAAGGCAAATTACGAACAAGCACACCAAAAGGCGCCAAAATAAAGGACGTCCTAAGAATGCATCTTTCCCTCGAAATTGTTTACCAAAATTGAGATCCAGACAGAATTGCCTCAAACACCTCCCTTCCCAGGCCCCACCCCCCCAAACTACAACCTCTCCGAGTCCCTATCCCACACCCCTCCCTCTCGAAGGACACCACGGCTAGCCCATTACAATAAACCTAACTAAAGGAAAAAGTTGGAGAAAAAAAGTAAAGAATCAAGACACCCAAAAATTGCTCCCCTCCTCCCCCCCCCCCCCCCCAAAAAAAATGGACAACTACCTTTCTGTAACAAACCCTAATTCAGTCACCAAGAAGGCTAAAAATGACAAGGGACAATGTTTTATTAGTGAGTATTGCAGGAACTGGTTCAACAAGATTGGAACTCCACCCCTGTAAATTTGATTAGTCATGGTCGAGGATTCCGGCTGCCACCAGCAAGATATCACGTAGCCTAAAATTCGAATCATCCTCTTTTTAAATAATTGATCTAATAAAGGCTTCCACAATCAGATTATTTTGGATACATTAGATTTAAAAGATAAAAAATATTGCATACATAATCTATCTGAAAAGAACTGATGGAATTGAAGCTTAACCCCACATATGGCATTAATCTGAAAGTAGGAGGTCCGGATCCAAGGTGCCGCCATAGACCAACCATCAGTAGCGGTTGCCACATACCATGAACTCCTTGCATGACCATAGATACAACACAGCTAAATAATATACTGAACAAAAAAAGATAGCGGAGCTAGGGCTTCAAGCCACACCCTACACCCCCTGTCAGCATTTTGTGTGGGTGAGGTGAAAGAAATGAGATAAAAAATTTTAAAGAGAGAAAATTAAGTTTGGCTGCCATCTGCGTGGGTTTTGTCTAAGACCACACTTAAGTTCACAAGAATAAGAGCCTGAATCATTTTATCATGATGAGTAGGGATGAGCACAGTTCTGCTTAGGGGTCAAACCATAAACCGAACCGTTACTCCTCAATTTGAAAAATTACGAACCGAACCAAACCAAACACCAACAATTTGAACGGTTCAATTTGATTGGATGAACGATTTGGTTTAGTCGGTTCAAATTGGTTTGCACCCATTTAAAGACGTCATTCCTTTACACACTGCTTTTGAATCTAAATATAATAAAATTGAAGTTATATTTCCCTAAAGTACACATTATATCGTTACATCCAATAAATACTCGTGTTAACACCCAAGATATAAGTATTATTCTAAATATATACTACAATAAAACTCAAGTATGCCTTTATCATTAATGTTTGAAAATGAATGAGTAAATATAGAAGATATATTGGTAATTAAATTTTTGTGTTATCGTGCTCTTATTAGTTTCTTTTCTTTTGACTTTCAAGGTTTTGTTTATTTGAAGTTACTAGTACCATGTATGAAAATATTATTAACGAAAGTTACCAATAATAATTAACACATTATATGACGGTTCGGTTTGGTTTCTGATCGGTTTCAAAAGCGTGAACCGTGAACCAAGCCGAACCAAAGTCCGTTTGACAAATGTGAAGGCGAACATTAAGATTCTTTGAAAGGTTTGGACTGGATCAGTTCAATTCGATCAATTTGAACGATTCGGATCGGTTTGAACGGTTTGCTACTCATTCCTAATGACGAGACATAAGAGAGTTGACACACAAGCTAGTTAAAGAAAATAAAAAGGGAAAGGAAAATTCATCTCAACAAGCATGCCTTCTAGGAAATCTCACTTTACTTTGTCATATCTCACTTCACTTGCTCGTAAGCTCTACCAAAATCAATTTTCAAAGGTCGTAAATTAACTTTGAGAGCTTTGATACCATGTCCAAATCATCTGGCGTAAAAGATTAAGCTGTTAGAGGATATCCCTAACAATCTTATCATACTTAATATATTTCTAAGGAAAATAGTAGTAATAACTTAAATAAATGAGGTCACTTGCATGCTTACTTTTAGCAAGATCTTTTTGTTTTGTTTCCCTTTTTTGCTACTTCCTTCTGCAAACCGGTCATTATTCGCTAAGAAAATAATTTCACTATGAATTGTATCAGCGGACCTCTATCCAAATTTCCTTCTTCAAATAAGGTTCTTCATGGAGATTTCTTTTTGGTTGTATGGACTACATAATAGGGGTACCCATCCCACTCCCTTACCCCAAATATCTCACCTTCCATAAGACACAAACATGTGATATTACAGAGAAAAGGAACAGACCCTCAACAATAGGCTATCAACCAACAAACTTTGATGTTAAACATTTGTTTTAGGCGATGCTTCATTGGACCATATAATTTTGTTTTTACACATTATGTCCGCCTTATTTATGTGTATCTCATTCTTCGGTTGCCTCTTCTCGTAAAATTTTCATCACACACACTAAAAGACCATGTTGAGCTTCCTTAGTCTAGTACAAAATTGGAAATAAAGCAATAAGTCACTTTGATTAGATTCTATAAGTGGTGGTGGGCTACAGTGGTAGGTAGATCAATCGTGGTGGTGGGTTTTCTAAGAATAAGTGGGAGAAGGAGGATTAAGGGGTGATGGGGGTGGGGGACGAGAGAGTATTTAGGTGGATTGATAGTGGTATGTGATCCGTGTGGTGGTGGGTTCTCTGTTTGTGGCGGTGATGGGTCAGCCGTTAGTGGTGAGTTGTGGTTTCATTATACTTTTCTTCATAATCATGAGTAATTAGTAGACTTTGATGATTATTGATACCCATAAAAAACAAGTAATCAAAAACCAATTTGCAACCGTAAATAACTCGTGGGCTGCTAATGTCCAGCCTGTACCCACCAAAATTTCATGAGTTGAGCTTGGCCAGATATCATCAAAGCCCTTAGACGAGCTAGGCTAGATGTGAGCACGAGTTTTTTTTTCTTTTTTTGAGTGGGTTAGTCATGATCCTTTAACTCATCCAACTCGCTCAAATTGCAGCCCTGTAGACAACTAGCATAGATAAAATGTAAGTTGTCCATGCTAGTTAAACCCACGTCAAGAGCTTTTTATTTTATATGAAATGTAGTGTTGAGAATGAAACATTTTCGTTCAAATAAATTTTGACTGCTACTTGGGTTGTAAAAATCTTCCTCTAACTTCTTCTATAGTGACAATTAGCTAATTATCTCTATTTGCTTTTTAGGTAACACTTTTACCGATGATTCTTAGCAGCATTCTTTTAGCGTCACTAAATGAAAGTCACTAAAAATATTTAATAATTATTAACTATCGATGTATAGAGAGTAGAAGAAAGATTCCTTCAATCGGATAATAGCAAAAAATTTCCTCATTAAAAAGACATTTTTCATTGCATCTTTTTGGAAGACAAGGAACCAAGATTTATTAAAAGAACTAAATGTGTCACCTAGGCAACATTAGCCATACAAAGAACATTACGATCTCATGATGTCTGGTATGCATGCTGTAGGCATACAACTGCTTCTCTTTCTCTCTCTGTGTAGAGTTACCATCTATCCGCTTCTCTCTGTCTGTTAAAAGCTTAAACTTTTAGAGAATGAGCCAAAGAATGTATATCATACTTTAACATTCCCCCTCACCTGCAAGCCCCCAAGAAGAATTGAATCCAAAACCTTACCAGATCAGAGTTCATATATCATGGTAAGCTAACACCCCCCCCCACCCCCGGCAAAAAAATAATCATAAAAAATAAATAAATAAAAACCAAAAAAAAGAAAAAAGAATATTACAGTAACGCGTGTACTTTCCATGTTCAAAGCTTTGCTTTCATCATCTGTACTCTATTCCATAAGATATTCTAGACCTGGCAAACGGGTCAACCCGCGCGGGTACGGGTAGTACCCGGGCGGATCCGGGCAAAACCGGGTCGGGTAATTTATACCCGGGTTTTCCCGAGTACGAATATCTGGGATCCGTACCCTACCCTGGCGGGTAGGGTATTACCCGCGGGTAAATCATTAATTTCTAATTAATTATTTTTTAAATTTAACATAATCTAATTTCCTACTAATTAGACATATTTTAACCTCCAAAAGTCAAAAAATTCATTGTTTATCTATCAAAATTCATTTCACAAAAATAACATCTTTCTGTTGAAGAAAAAACAATCTCAACATCCATCCATCTGAAAAAAAAAAAAAACAATCTGAACAATCTGGGGAAAAAAAATCTGCAGATCGAGAACACACGACAATCATCGTCTATCAATATCCACTGACTGAAAGTCTACCCAACAACCGCAAGGCGACGGAGTGACGGTCAACGACAGTGGCGACATATCGGTGGTGACGGGGCCTCAGTGGCAACGGATCGGTGTTGCGGGACCACGATGGTGACCGATCGGTGGCCACGGGGTGACTGATTGGTGGCCACGGAATACTGGTCAGCGACGGTGGCGACCGATCGGTGGTGACAGATCGGTGTTGTGGGGCCACGGTGGGGATTGATCGTTGGCGACGGGGCCACAGGTGTGACCGATTGGTGGCGACGGGGCCAGACTAAGTGACCGACCGGTGGCGGCGAGATGCGGTAGATCTAGTGGGTGACCGACGTGGCGCCGTGGGTGGAGTAGGGTGGTCGTGAGTTTGGCAGATCTGTGAGAGCGAGCGAGAGTTGAGAGAGGGGACCTGTGAGAGGGATCTGTGAGGGAGACTTTAGGGGAGGGGCGGCAGAAGCAAGTGAGTGGGGGAGAAAATGAGAGAAACCCTAGAAATATTATATATAGGCATATAACCGGGTAACCCGGGTACCCGATAACCGACCCGAATTTACCCAGCTTTTACGGGTCGGTTCGGGTCTGGGTCCAATTTCAGCGGGTAGTGAAAATGGCTACCCGTACCCAGCATTTTGGACCGGGTAACGCGTACGGTTAACATTTTGCCAGGTCTAAGATATTCTACTGTACGTTGACTTGTTCCTGGCATTGACTTGTTCCTGGCAAGTCTCTGCTACTACTATTCCATTTTTGAGAGGCAATCTTGTCGTGAAGTTCCACATTTGACTGAACATGGCAACACGAGCTGGCTGCATCCCCCAGCTCAGGTAAATAATTGCCTATCTCTCCGGTCGATGTTTGCTTGCTGCTCTTTTTTATACAGTCATACACACACACACACTGCTTTCTAGCTTTACTTCATTGGACAATCGATCTTGCAACTTTCACTCTAACGGTAAGCGAAAAAAATGGCTATTGTTGCTACTGCTGCAAAAATTGGGGAGTACACAATAGCACCAATAGGTCGTCAACTTGCGTATCTTATTCAGTATGATAGTAACATCATTAGCTTGAGAGAACAAGCTTCGGTTCTGGAAAAACACGGAGCCGGGGTTCAAGGGCTAGTTGAGGCTGCAGCTAGGAAAGGAGAGATTGTGTTGCCAAATGTTCAGGGCTGGCTGACTAGTACCGACGAGGTCTGTGAAGATTGCAGAGGGTTTATTACGGAGCAAGTCAAAGAACACCAAAAATGTGCCGATCGGTTGTTCCTCGACTTCAAGTCGCGCCATCGTATAAGCAGAGAAGCCAAGGAAAGAAGGTTGAGAGTTGATCAGCTGTTAAGGGATGGCGTGTTCGAACCAGTTTCTTACCCTGCACCTCCGCCGAAAGTAGGGTCTAGCTTCGGGGGTGATTGGGAGGTTTTTGAGTCGAGAAGCTCGG
>JAVXUP010003453.1:0-67416 GCA_033070095.1 Escallonia herrerae | reverse complement strand
CCTAACTTTTCAAAGTCAACTTTGATATCATTTTTAGCAATCTAGGTTCACATCCCCACCACAAGACGATGCCTTCCTCAATATGGCTAGCCAAGTTAGTACTTCGACTATAGGCAAAGCCTTAAAAGGAAAATGTCATACTATCTCATCTTTGATATGGGCTCATAAGCACCTATTCGCTAGCTCTTTTTTAGAGGGACACACCTTGTGGTAGAGCTCTCGGACAGTGTTGTTTGAGATGGTTTGAAAGCCAACTCTCTAAAACTTAGATTGAGTTATCTAGTCGGGTTTCAAGAGGTTGGGACATGCAGAATTACTTGAATTAGGTCGATCCAATTGAGTAGTCGGTATTATCCAACAACAGCGAGAAGGCATAATTATGCATTATGTACAACTAAGGTTAAGACCAAATCTTAGCTGGGACCTAAGCTATAAAGTAGGGACAGTGTGGTACCCCACAGAGATGTGTATAATTTGTAATTGCCTTTAAAAAACTTTGCTCATTAACTTCTGAGACGATCGACTACAATCAATTGTGAGTACCGGCTTACCTTAACAAACTAGGAATACAAAAAAGCCTGGGTCCCAAATGGAAAAAGATTGTTATTACTGATGATGATGTTTGCTTTGGGAGACTGATGATGAGAAATTATTTTTCAAGCAAAAGTAAGATTGAAAATGTGCAGAGAGATTGGGGGGGGGGCACATAGCCAAGGAGAACAATCAGCCTAATGCAGCATGCACTGTCTGCTTTTGAGGTATCAACCATCCTCTCCCTCACCTGCCCAGCTGCCCCTTGAAACACCTTTATTCAGTACAGCTAATTCACTTTTCCCACTATTTCAATCATGTGAACTGTTTGCTCAAGTGGGCAACAAAAGGCACTATAATTCTACACATTTTTGGGTGTGGTAGTGTGTTGTCTCCATGTTTTTTGTTTTGATATTGTGTGTGTTGCTACCACTTGATGCAGGTACTGCTTTATTATCCTAGCAAGAGAGAAAAAGGCATAAGGAATTGTTTAGTGTTATACTTTGTTAATTACTAACACCTTCGATATAACAAACTAAGCACACTGGATCATTGATTTATAACTCTCTTTAGATATGCATCAAAATATGACTTGACTCACCTCGTAAGTGTCAAGAAGTACATTAAGTTTTACTGATTAGTACTATGGATCGAAAAAGGCCGTACAATTGGCAGCATCTATAATGTCATGGCCATCTCACGTACATTGAAATTTGTAAAACACGTCTAGAGAAAGCACGAATCGAGGATAAACTCATTAACCAAAGAGTGGAGAAGTTATGTTTGGGGGAGGTCAACTTAGAGGTGTCAATGGGCCGGGCTTGGGCCGGCCCAGCCCTAGCCCTAGCCCTAGCCCAACAGTCCTCCAGTAAAAACGGCCTTGGCCTGAAATCTGGATATATGGGCCCAGTCCAAGCCCTGGCCCTAGGCCCAATATTTAGGGCCGGGCTTGGGCTGGGCCCGGGCCCAAAAAAAATAATTTTTTTTTGGTTCCCAACTCCTTGTTATTTATTTGTGTCGATGGCCAACAAGAATACATCAAATTAATTGGTCGAGAGTGATACATGTTAATTCCCCAGACGATCTTAAGTAATAAGTATAGATTTTGACTAACAGTTTTTCTTTCTACTTGGTCTCATATACAAAATTTTATTCTATATATATGACTCTCATATGTATATAGGATGGTTATGAGTGAGTATAAAAGAACCTAATCAACCTATGATATTAATATATTGTGTTTTTCAAAAAATAAGAAGTAAGTGAGGCTAGAATTTATGATAGTATGTAAATTATTAACGTCTTTATAAAATTAAATTGAAGATAAATGTGTTCATAGGCCCTCCTCCTTTTATCCGGGCTTGGGACCGGCTGCTTGTAAACAAACAGGCGAAGTTACCTATTTTTTTATATATACAAAAAAATATATATCTTGCTTGTAAAAACTTATTATATATATATATATATATATATATGAAAAAAAAAAATATTTTGTGAAAAATTTTATTCTTAAAACTTAAGAGAAGGAAAATAAAAAGAAATTACCTAATCATCCGGAAGTACTTCAATATCCGAGTCACTGCTCTTCCTATCATCAATCGGTTTATCTTGCTCGCGGTATTTCGCATCAAGATAATCCTTCCAACATACACATAGCTCGAGCGACTCGGGGTTAAGACGACTCCTCCTGTCATCCAAAACCCTCCCGCTCGCTGAAAATGCCGACTCTGAAGCAACCGTGGAGGCTTGCACTGGCAGTACATCCCGTGCAATTTGGGATAAAGTTTTATACATGTTTTGATTTTGTTTCCAAAAATTTAACAAATTAAAATTAACATGTTCTTGCATTGATAAATCAGAATAATGATCAGTATTTGAATATACACCAATCTCATTAAAAGAGGAAAAAGTAGACGAACCTGCCGAATTAGAAGTACCTTCACCTGGTAGTTGTCTTGCTACTAGATGTTCAAAGCCCTTAAGGTATGGCGCATAATACCTCTCAGCAGTGGATGATGAAGCTCGCCCGCGCACGTCAGCAGAATTACGATAGAGTTGAACAGTTCCTCAAATGTCTTGCTCACTTTCGCTGTGAGTGCGGTTGTGTCCTCTACTGGGTAGCACATTAATCTCGATATCTCTTGTATCGAGACGTTCACGCCATGCAACTTTAACCTAGGATCTAAACAAGTAGCCACAGCAAAAACAACAGGCAGTTCACTCCAATATTTATTAAACTTTTTATCCATCACTTTTACTATTTCCTGAAAGGGTCCTATATATCTCCATTTTGTTAACATTGTAGCCATCTTGAGAATTTCTATTACAGCGAGAGGAGAGGTGGGATAGTACGTACCAGACAATAAATTGGTAGACGTGTAAAATACCTCCAAAAATTCAGCTAGGTATGTGGCCATCTGCCATTCCTCTTGAGTTGGCAAGCCGGCTGGGAACAAGGTTAGTAGAAAATGCGTATAGACTTCTCTGTATGCCAGAATGTGTAAAAGCATATGGTATGTAGAGTTCCACCTGTGGACCACATCTGTAACTGCTCTCCTGCGAGGCATATTATATTCAACACACAACGTTTTAAATTGTTGTGTTCTCGAACTCGAACTATTAACATACGCTGTCATACCCCTCATTTTGACAAGAATATCTCCTGCAGCAGCTAAACCATCTTGAACAATTAAATTAATTATATGACAAACACAACGAACATGAAATAATTTACCAGAAAGTACAGGTTTGAGGCTCTCCTCTAAAGCATCAACAGCAGCTGTATTGTTAGAAGCATTATCAAAACTAATACTCATAATCTTATCCTTTAATTTAAACGTGGTACATGCTTTTAATATAATAGTAGCAATGTTCATTCCATCATGCGGAAAAGGAAAGAGCTCGAAAGCGATGATTCTCTTGTTCATAATCCAATCTGCATCAATCCAATGGGCCGTCACACAAGTATAACTAACAAAAGTAAATGGAGATTGCCAAATATCAGAAGTAAGACTAACTTTACCGTCAAAATTATCGAAATAATCGATCAGGCGTGCTTTAGCAGCATTATACTGTCGGAGTGCATCGGATCTAGTTGTGTTTCTATGAACCTTTTTGTACAAAGGTTGAACGTATGTGTTCATATATCTAGAGTGCTTAGCATTATCGGAAAAGAAAAGGCTTGTTCATCGTGAATAACAAATTCAGCGAGACCGTCTCTTTGCTCTCGCTGATTATAAACAAATAACTTACCGTCAAAAGATAACTGCGTTTGGGTAGGTTCGACGTGGCCTTGTCGAGGTGCACACTGAGGGTAATGCCTGTTAAGATGTCCATTACCACTACCAGACGAAAATAATTTAGCACAGTACTTACATCGAGCTTTTCGGATGCCGTCCACCATAACTTCATCAAAATGATTCCAACACTCGGCTTTTTTTTTTTTTCCCTTTTGGACTTCTGGCTCATTACCGGAGGCATTGCTCGGCCCTTCTTCATCATGACCAGGCATAGGGTTAAGATTATGCCACGGAGTAGTAGCTTCGCCAACCGAGCTGCGTCCTTGACTATAATGCGGGGGTCTGTGAAGGCGTGTATTCAAGATCTGGAATGTTTTGATTGAACTCCCAATTGGCTTGGGTATCTATCATACAGCCTGTACTCATTCGTCCAGGAACGAATGGTTGTGGTGGTGCTTGGATTGGTGTTTGTGATGACTGTGGTGCTGGCGCTTGTACTGGTGGTGGTGCTTGTGATGATGATGATGTTTTTGTGATGATGATCCACGCTTCAGTTTCTTCAGTAATCCAGCCATATTTGACGCTAAACTTTTTTACTAGATTGAAAAATAAAAATAATAAGAGTAACTAAATACACAAGTATAAGAGCAGTAATTAGTAATTAGAATTAACAATTAAAAGAATTAAAGAGTAACAAATGAATAAGAGTAATTCAAAATTGGAGATAGTTAGTAATTAAAAAGAATTTAGTAATAGTAATTAATAAATAAAAATTCACTAGTTACTAATTACTAGACAAAAGAATTAGAGAGTAACAAATTAATAAGAGGAGTAGTTAGTAATTAGAATTTAGAAAGAGTAGTTAGTAAACAAGAGTAATAATTAGCAAAAGTACTAATTAGTAAATAAGAGTAGTAATTAGCAAGAGTAGTAATTGGAGAGGGAAATAGTAGCAAAGCTTGTAGAAATATAGAATGTTTAGATAAGAGAGAGTAAGAAGATTGGTGTGAAAAATTAGAAAGAAATTGTGTGAATTTATAGAATTTTGAAACTTCACAAAAGACCAAAATATCCCTTAAAACTATCCGTTTATAGTTGTTGGGGAGGGTAAGAGTGTAAAAACCCTTAAAAGAGTTGAAAAATTAAGTTTGACCAAAATACCCCCCAAACTAGCCGTTATATTGCTGTTGGGGGGGGGGGTAAAAGTGGAATTTAGGGAAATAATGGGAAATATAGTCGTTGGGGGGAAAATGGGGGAAATTAAATTTGA
The DNA here is from genome assembly GCA_033070095.1 of Escallonia herrerae. NCBI lineage: Eukaryota > Viridiplantae > Streptophyta > Magnoliopsida > Escalloniales > Escalloniaceae > Escallonia > Escallonia herrerae. The sequence continues at coordinate 62,376 of JAVXUP010003453.1, read as the reverse complement.
AAACCGTGGGGCTTGCCATAACCGGGCCAAATACCAGGCCAAATCTAGGCCACAACCGAGCTTTTTCGGGCCAGGCCTGGGCTTTTTCCTGGAATATCCCGACCTGGTCCAAGCCCAAGCCCAAAGCCCCTTTTTTTAGGGCCATCATTGTTCACCTTGAGGCCCAGGCTGGGTCTGGCCAGCTCACGAGCCGCCCAGCCCTTTTGACACCTCTAGGTCAACTAACTCTACCTCTTCTCTGACTTAGATAGTTCTGTTAAAGATTTGATATGATATTAAAACTTGATATCCAACTAAAAGACATGCTTAAGAGGAAGAGAAGGTCAATGGGTATAAGAACCAATCTCACTCCTCATGTATAGTCAATGTGAATCTTTAACACCAATTCTCAAGCATAACATAAAATATAAGGTGATCTCAAGACTCAAGTCGAGTAAAGCGGACTGTAAATACGAAAGAAGTGGCAAGGTAGTGACCTAAAGACCATAGGGTACGTGCAGGACCTAACTCTTATTCCATATTAAAGTTCGGTATGCAACCCAAAATCATGCTCAAGAGGAGGAGAAACCAACCAGCTATAAATAGTGATCACAATCCCCATGTATAACTAATGCCAAGCTTCGACAAATTCAATCTTCTTCTTCTTCTTCTCTTGTCATATGTTAGCTTGTTCATGGAGAAACATGAGCTTCCATGGTGAGACCGAGTTCACACAAATTTTGACTAACTTCCTTCCTTTTTTACCACTTCAACCGAAGAGGTGCAAGTTTACTATTTAGTCAAGCTAGGGTGCAAAATTCATATACTCCTTTCTGTATTCTGTCATTTCAAGAATCTTGGGTGATTGCTCGTTGATGATTGAAACTTAGGACCAAAAGAAAGGATATTGTGAACCTCAAAAAGTGTCTACGATTATTATTATTGGCAACCCGCAATGAGTAAAGTACTTCAAAACATTATGTCTTACATTGTGATTGGATCGTATTGCACTATGTGTGGGCTCTTCACGGTTTTTTACAAGTCATAAACCAATTAATATTGTCAAATCACAAACAGGATGTTGTACGATGAGTCATAGGTGGCGTTTAATTAAAACTTTGAGAATGGATGTTTGGTTGCAGGAAGAAAATGCTTTAACCGTTGATAGCTTCACACCATCTCATTTGTATCAAAAATAGGAAAATATTATCTAGAGTTACCAAACAACTCTTCAAGTGAAGTTTCTCTGCTCTTTGACAAGGTCCGGTTTTTAAAAATTTTAAAGAGCGTGACTATATATATTGGGACCTGGTTCACAATTAGCACTAAAAGACTGCTTATTTTTTCAATGTTGATCTAGCTGTTCACATGTGATTGTAGACGGACTATATCAACTTTTTTACTTGCTTAAGCACCTCTCTTTGGAGCGATTTTGCTATTTTTTTTCAAAATCTTCCAATCTACCCCCCACCCTCTCTCTCTCTCTCCAAAAATTTTAACGATGTCTAAATATAACCATTGTCGGGGCAACAGCCAAACACGACCGTCCCACACCCACCACCATCACCCATACAACCAACCATCACTATCTTGATGGCCATCCACTATCACCGACCACCGTATCCCTAACTAAACCACCCCAATCACCTTCCCCGCCAACCTCCATCTACCGCCACCCACCACCTCCCTTACCACAAGTCACACACTCTCTCTCTCTCCCCCTCCCTCTTGACACACACAAAACCCACTCCATCCCCAACACTGTACCACAACCACCATAATTCTTACCACTGCATCCCAACCAAACCACCTCCATCCAATCCCACACCACCATTGCCGCAACTGCCCAACGTAGCCACTGCCCTAAGGTGCCATGACTCGACAACCTCTCCATATGCTTCCACTGCACAACGAGGCCACTGCTCAATGTCGCAACATCGGACCCACACCTAGGGGTGAGCATGGTTTAGTTTGAGGGTCAAACTGTAAGCCAAAATGCTACCCCTCAATTTGAAAATTGTGAACCGAACCAAACACCATCGATTTGGTCGGTTTAAAGGATTCGGTCTAATCGGTTTGGATCGGTTTGGGGCACTTAAAGATATCATTCCTTTGTACACTACTGTTGAACCTAAAAATAATTAAAAATAGAAGTTATAGTTTTTCTAAGTTGCATATAATCTCGTTACATTCAATAAATATGTGCTCATTTATGTATGAGAAAGAATCGGTAACAATAGAAAATATATTAGTCACCAAATTTTTGTGTTATAATTGCTCCCATTATTTTCTTTTCTTTTAACTCTTAAGATTTGTTTATTTGAGTTGCTTAGTACTATATATGTGAAATTTATCAATGAATATTACTAAAAATAGAGTAACATATCATAGGTCAATTCGGTTAGGTTTGAAATCAATTTGAAAAATGTGAATTGTGAAGCAAACTGTGAACCGAACGAACCAAGGTCAGTTTGAGACCTGTGAAACCGAACCCTTAAGATTTTTGGACGGTTTGGATTGGATTGGTTCAGTTTGATCGGTTTGAGCGGTTCGGATCAGTTTGAATGCTTTCATGCTTACTCCTAGCTCACACCTTCCAACACCCCACGCATGATCTAATTCTTAAATTTGTGTTTTTCTTATGTAATTCTTGAATCTATGAATGTCAAGTATCAGATATGGATGAGGGACTATCGTGGGTTTGAGGCTTGACATCATGGTAGGTGACCATCGTCTACTTGTTGCCGTTGGTGGTTGTACGGGTGGCGACAACATGAATTTTCTGACTATTACACCAACTGCTACTTACTATTGCGATTAGGTCAAATTTAAAACAAGCATCAGAGAAGACGAGGGTACTTTTGGAACAGACGCTAATAGCTACCAAGAGCGGTAATTAGGAATAATTTTTTTTTTTGGAGAAATGGTGTCTCAGCCCTTCATTGTGCAAGGTGGATGACTAAGATGGCTGTAAAAATAGTGAAAATTCTAACGCTGGATGTGGATAAGCTCCGACTTAAATTTGTGTCTCGTTAAAATTTAAAAAAATTTCATAAGTTACAGGGGTTTGACACCAGGGTGGGAGAATGATAAAGGGTTCGAGGAATAACTTCGAAGCCGTTGGTTCGAATCTCTGTGCCAAAGGACCAGATCGGGGGGAAAAAGAAAGAAATACTACACTGGTTTCTCATTAAATGAAAAAATAACATCTAGTTTCATGATTGGGAAAGCAGTTTCAGATCATGTATGGATTTTTGTCTAAAATCATAAGGTGCATGATTTTCCCTACGAATATGCAATCCAAGGGAAAGGGAGGAAGAATGGCTTTTGTTTACTGCTAGTAGATGCCTTGGACATACGAGTAAAACACTTCGATTACAAGAAAACCATATGCTACCAACCAAAACGTCAGTACTGTGACAGAGTTGAAGAGAACACAAAATATCCAAAATCATCCTATAGAAGTACAAACAAAATGCATCAATATTACCAAAAATAACTAAACAAGATTGACACTGACACCACTAAAAGTAGCATAAGAGGTTTTCGCCAGAAAAATGTTAGAAATAACAACTTGTATCATCTTACAGGCCTAATGGCACTTCTACGAAAAAAAAAAGAGAAAAATTAAGGCTAAACGTTTGGAGGTTTCTTCAATAAGAAGTTTATTATTGCACAAGGATCAACCATATCTGTCTTTCTTCCTATTCATCTATTAATTCACTTTTTAGCAGTATGACAATTTAAATTGAGATTTGTTACGGGACTTGTCTCACGTCTCGACTCCTGGATTTTTTTTTCTCTATTGCTTGAATTTGAAGGCCTTTGCACTCATTCTCATTATGTTTTTTTAAGTTAGATGCTATGTAAGTTGAACAATGACACGTGTTTAAAATTCACCAACTTCTGCAAATGCAATATGAACGAGCCTTGCTACAACATTAAATTTGCTGCATTCTGAGACAGAACCAAGGTCGCACATATCTTGCTATCTCCAAACACATTAAGGTATCGATAGGCTAAACTTTTTGATGTTGACATCATTTGATCTTAACTAATTTAGATCTAACAACGAACTTATTACTTTTGACCGTCTTATTTTAGCTATTGAAGCTTCTTGCCGCTGCACCAAAAAGATTATAACGATAACAATAATACAATAATAGACGAGACCATGGCTGCAAAAAAGAGTACTTACTCAACCCTAGCATCAACACTTCATGAAACAAGTGTCTCAGCATAAATTCATGTTCATTTTGCTCCTTTTTCCAAAACCAAACAATAGAAGCACCCCCAACAAAAATCGCGTTTCATGGTATAAAATACGTAGGCCATGGAGCAGACATGATAAAAAGGTTCCATGTCGTGTCCTCCAAACCAAGGTACCCCTCTATATGCAATGAAAAGGCAAAAGTTAGCCATGCACCCCACCATTTCTCAGAGCACTACTCCACCCTTCCACATCCCTTTCTTAGCTAAAAAGTAAAAAAATTATATGACACGGGATCATCTATCCCGTCCATTGTAGATCGTTAAATATATTGTATAACAATTGTTTGCGCTTCTTGGTCATTCTTCCCATCGCATCAATTCTCCTTATGTAACTGTCCTACATGGTCGGGGACCATGATTTGCACATGAATTTCGTGCCTAACCTCTGACAAGAAACCATGCACAAAATTCAATTTATCAAGTTAAAAGAAAAGTTCAAACAACTCTGCTATTTTTAGACATAGTAAACGGTAAATTCCTCCGATTCAATCTCTGGACTGGTCAAGTTGCAAGGGCTAAAATAGCTTGGTCTTGAAATACTTATTTGGCTTCTTCAATCTTTGCGGTTGAAAAATCGTCAAAGCGGTGGTTGATGGAAGGCTTCGAGACTTTTTTCCCAACAAGCCTGTCAATCCTAGCATTGTAGAATGACCAAAGTTGAATGCGACTTCCTCTTTAAATTAAGATCACAAAGAAATTAATATTTGTGTCTTAGAAGTGCTCGATTGAAGAATCTTAGCGTGCGAAGTGCTTGGGACAAAGTTTCAGCGGGCTTGTTTGCAAAGACGTGTGTCTTTCTTCTCCATCCCAGGACCATTATTAATAGGCTAGGTGATAGGCTTAATTTTAGAAAGCCCATGAATTGAGCCATTATTTGTAATTAAAGAAATTTTTTCCCTTCTAGTTTAAATTAACTTTCCCTTACCAAAAATTGATTCATATACTTTTTACTCTAACAAGACCACATACTGGGTTAGATTATCTAGAGTTACTGCATGGATGTTTGGTGGCCTTCAAATGTTGATAATTTGTAAAGAAAGCACGGATACTATCTAGGATTACTAAACAACTCTTCTAGTTTTTTTTTACAAGGCTCAATTTTAAAAATGTAACCATATGCACAAAAAGAGCTTAACTACTTAATTTTGTATTGCGCAAAAACTTGAAATTTCTTTATCTAAGATATAGCGGTTTAACCTTAGGGGTGAAACGAATGGCTGTGGCCTTTGAGAGATAATCCTAAGGTCATCGGTTCAAATCTACATACCAACGGACCACATTAATTTCAATTTGGTCCATAAGACCAAAAAAAAAATAGACTACATGAGTTTCTTATAAGGACTAATCACAGATCTGTACCCTTGAGTATCACTCCAGTATAGAGTGAGTACAACATTTTAATAGCATGTGCTAGCATTGGTAATTTATACATACATACACACACACATATATATATATATATATATATATATATAGCATGTGCTAGCATTGGTAATTTATATATATTGAGCATGTGCTAGCGTTGTATGTATTATGTATGTGCTAGCATTGGTAATTTGCGAGCATTTGATAAAAGCTTCCAAACTTGACGTTTTTCATAATTTCAGTCATTTCAGTATCGAAAAATAGACTTTAACCCTAGACCAAAGGATTCCTCCGTATTATACGACCAAGAAAATCATATTAGTACATTTATCTGGAATGAACAAGTAAGATACTTATTTTTTTTATTTTCTTATTCTCACGAACAATATATACCGTTTGTTTTGCTTAAATTGTATTTAGGTTCTGTCGAAAAATTACACAGAGGAGATGCTTGTGCTGCACATAAAGGCTTTACTGCTGTCGGTAATGGGGGCAATCTATTCCAACGACGTAAGAATATGGTTCAAACCAAATATTTAGCGTTGTTGGGTAACCTATAAGAGGTTGGGGAGTATGCCTGGGGTGCATCAACTCTTGCATGTATCAAGCATTGCACAAGGCAACGGGGCCCGACTCCAAAGCTATATGAACATGTTTCTCATTGTCACAGTTATATTATATAACTCTTTGTTATTGCGTTTTCGATATTTTTTTATTAGCCGGTGCACGATAAATTTTGACAATTTGACCTTAATTTGTCTTTGTTTTTAGGTGTGGTCTTATGAACACATTACTACCGGTGCACCCAACCGTAGGGAGAGAACCAATAATGTGTGGTCTCGGTTGTGCGCTTGGGAGTACACCCGGAGGGAGAGCCACTACCCGAAGAGAAATGATCCACATTACAACATTACATTCTATCGGGGGGAATGCTCATCCTCACGGTTTTTTGTTGGATGCGATTTTTCATGGCATGCTCGTCGAAGAATGGAACCACTGGACAACCGTGAGGGGGAGGAAAAGCTTGATCCAGTGGCGGTGATCTAGTGTGTTCATTACATTTCTTAAGAATAGGGATAGTCCGGTGAGCGTCCTTGATGCGGATGTCTTCCTATTACCATTATGCGGTAATAGGAACCACTGGTATTTGGTTTGCTCTGAACCAGAAAATATGGTCATAACAATCCTTGACAGTCTCCACGACGATGCCAGAGAGATGCCCGTGAAGTAAATTTTCAAAGCTCAATTGGATGCTATGGTAATCTTGCGATTGTTATTTTTTGCTTATTGTAATTTGCTTATTATAATTGTTAACTCGTAGCTGACGTCGTTTTTTATTTCTCCATAGGATCTGTGTTGTGCCATAGTCCAGACTCTCCGTGAAATAAAAGTACCGGGGAAGCCGAAGCTCAAAGTTCAATTGAAGAGACAGAGGCCCAAGTAAGCTAATCATTCGGACTGTGGCGTCTTCGTCTGCATGTACATGGACTACATTTGTTGGGATGATAGCCTCAAGAAGGCTGTCTGGAGCAAAGCAGACGTAGAAAACTTTAGATATAAGATAGCTTGACAAATTCATAGCTGCCGACCTAGAACAATTAGGAATATAATAAATCCAGCTTGCGACGAGAATCCGACTCAAGGAGGCCCAATGACATTGTAAACGATTATTTTTATGACAGCATTTTTATTTTGAAACATTTGACTCCTTCTTAAGACATTTCTTTTTTGTGTGTTGTGGTTTTTTGGGGTGTTGCGTGTGGTGGTTTTTTGGCCCTTATTCTGCTACACCATCCACTACATAGTGTAGCGGACGGCCAAAAGTACCAAAAAAATTCTAAGTGTTATGTCTAATGTTTCCGCTACGACGTTCACTACATAGTGTAGCGGACAGTCAAAAGCACCAAACAAATTTTAAGTGTTGATGTCTAATGTTTCTGTTATGCCGTTCGCTACATAATGTAGTGGACGGTCAAATGCACCAATTTTTTTTTTTAAGTATTGATGTCTAATGTTTCTACTACTCTGTCCGCTAAATAGTGTAGCAGACGGCCAAAAGCACCCAAAAAAATTTAAATGTTGATGTCTAATATTTCTGCTACACCATCCGACATAGTGTAGTGAATGACCAAAAGTACCAAAAGAATTATAGGTTTTGATATCTAATATTTCTGCTACGTCATCCGCTGCATAGTTTTGCGAACGGCCAAAAGCACCAAAAGAATTATAAGTGTTGATGTCTAATGTTTCTGCTACAATATCTGCTACATAGAGTAGCGGACGAGAAAAAAAACTAAATTTTTTTGGTGTTATGGTGTGATTTCTCTATCTCATAAAAGATTATAACAAAAAAATAATTACAAAAAGTCAAACAGACTTGGTGGCTCATAAAAAATTATTACAAAAAAAAGAAGATTAAAGGTCCACTGCATCTTCTTCTTCCTCGTCTTGCAAACCTCCTGGACTTATTCCCAGTGCCTTGTAATGGTTCCGCTTATCATGGTTGGTCATTTTGTTGCACAGTGTACACTTTCTTAGCTTTTTAAGTTGAGTTGCTTGTTAAATAAAGCTCTTCATCCGTGTAGATCTCTTGCTACCTTTTGTTTGCAATATAATTGAATCCAAAGGCTAGATATGATTGTCCTCTTCCTCAACTGGCTCATCATCTTTTGATCCCTGTTCCGGCTCAGTTTAACCGCATTGGTGACTGAAGCTACTTCAAAGTGGTCGACGATGGGCTCTTGCTGCTCCGCTATCTTGCGGATATGTTTATATCCAGCCATTGTAGCAGCACCCTTTATGGACAAACGAATAAACATTGTCACCAAACGATTATGCTGTAACGTCTCTGATTCTTCAAAGTTAGTATACGGATGCTTCGGAAAGGCAATGGTACCGTGCAACCTGTTTGCAACCTTGGTTCATCGCGGCAAGATGTATTTATTGGGGATTGCCTTGATATTCTTTTGGGTGAAAAATCATAGAATGTGTCTACAGGGTATGCCATGGAACTCAAACTTCTTGCAAACACATGTCACCGAATCCATCAATGTGTCATAGCTCACCATATACATTCTACACAACTTCTCAAGAACGAGGTCATTCATCATCGAATAAAGCTTGTACTCACATTTAGACTTTTCTGCCAATTTGTTTATAATGTATCGTCCCGATTTTTATAGCTCTACTTAGTATTGCATAAACATCTCCTTCGTATAGACTTTTGCACCGTTTACAATCAGCGGGGTCTTAAGCAACGTTCTCCTTTGTTTGTACATGCTTGCAAAGTCCGCATGACTTTTTTCGCGAATAACTGTGCAACCATTGTTTTGGCAAATGTGACGAAACTCTTCAAATTTGTAGTTATACCTACATAACTATTGAACAAGGCATTCATAGATTCACTCCTGCCTGTTGTTTTTATGCCCGCAGAAAAATACCTTCTCGTGTAAATGCCAATTTATTGCTCTTTGAGCTCATACAAGTGTTGGAGCCACTCGTGGTCTTATAATAAGTAATCCTCAACAAGTTTTTCCCACCTTTCCTTAAATTCCTCAATCATTAATGACTTGTTAACGCACCTGTCAAAATTCTGTTTAAAGTCTAGATACTTTGCATACGCGTGATACAGACGTTTAGGGTATTTGTTGCTTATGTGCCAAGTGCACAAGTTGTGTCGAGTATCTGGGAAGACTGTGGCAATAGCCTTCTTTATTGCCAAATCTTGATCGGTGGTGATAACTTTAGGTGCTTTGTTGTTTATGGCTTTCAGCCATGTCTTAAACAACCATACAAAAGAACTCTCGCTCTCGTCCCTTAACAGTACAAAACCGAACATGATTGAGTGATAATGATGATTGATGCCTGTGAAAGGAGCGAACGGCATCAGCACTTATTGGTACGGTATGTGGTGTCAAAAGTCATAACATCCCCAAAATACTTATAAACAAGACCGTCGACCCAAAAAATTGTGGTAACTCGGTGCTCGTCGTCAAGTTTATTATCGTAGGTAAATTATGGGTTCTCCATCTACATCCATTTCAATGGCTCATTGTGGATTGAGCATCATTGAGGTCATACGCTGCTCGTCTTTGGGTTCGGGTCGCATTACAAATGTCTATCATGTTAAAGTTCATATTTTGAATTCCCCATCCTGTTCAGCAAGAACATTGACAATGTCGGTAGGTCCTAACTCACCTTTGAAGGGGTTACTAACGGGTGATTTTGTGTCAATTCTAAGCTAGTAATAAGCCAATGATCTTGCTTGGGTTTACGGCTTACAAATATCTTGACCTTGCAATTCGTGCATGCAAAGCAGTCCCGTCTTCTCTGCGCATATCTTATTTCGTCATCACTATCATCATAGCAACGTGTGTCTCATTTTCAAATGGGTGTCTGTTCCTATGACACTCGTATAAGCGAGAGCATATTTTTTTTGTTATGTTGCTTGTTCTAGTTGTCTTGATTCTAATACCAAAACCATCCCTTAACAAATATGCTCGAAAACATTCTTCGACTTCCTCCAATGTTTGATACGTTCGCCCTAGATACAGATCACTAGCATCTACTGGGGTGTTGGAGCTTGACACGAAATTAGACATTGTGAAACAAAACCTATGTAGAAATAGATTACGTTTAACTATCAAATTGTAACATTTTAGGCATGAAAATTAATTAAAAAAATGGCATTTTTTAATATAACAAATCAAAATTACCTTGATGAATAGACCAATCTAGCATGACAAATATAACAAACATAATCTCAGAACTATCTCCAATTTAACAATTATTAATTTCTTGAACATAACAAATTGAAATTACTCTGAAAATAGACAAATTTAGCATGCCAAAATACAACAAATATAATCTCAAAAAAAAATCAAATTTAACTATAATAAATTTCTTGAAGTTAACAAATTAATTTCCTGAACATCACAAATTAAAATTACTTTGATGAATAGACTCATAAATACAACAAAAATATTCCCAAAAAAAATTATATATTCATTTAAAAAAAACTTCATCATTCTACCCATAAAAAAAACTTCAACATTTACAAACTTACCTTGTCTGAAGCTCGAAGCAAGTGTTACTTGAAGCTTAGAACTTAAAGGGAGCTGAAAATGGAGGTAAGTGGAGTTCAAGAAGATGAAAATAAAAAAAGAGCTGAGAATTAAGACACGTTTAGGTATATTTGTCGCGTCATCCGCCACACTGTCCAGCAGACAAAGTGGGAGACAGGATGTGACACCTGTCAGTCAAAAGTCATCCGCCACACTATGTAGCGAACAACTTTTTGACTGACAATTGTCAGGGTCAAAAAGTCGTCCACTATATAGTGTAGCAAACGACTTGGGCAGGGCATTTTGGTAAAATAAATCGTCTGCTATAGTATGTAGCGGACGGTTTATTAATATTTTTTTTATAAAAAAAAGATTTGGGCCGTCCATCCTTAAAGGATGGACGGCCAGATCGCGGGGGCAACTTAGCCCGATTTGCCAGCACGATCAACAGATCAGCTCCCCCCACCTTCCCACACGCACACACACACACACACACACATATATATATATATACACATAAGTATATGTATGTAGCAGCTGATCCTAAGCTCAGATAAAATAAGAGAGAGTCTATGAATAAATTTATCTTAAATTTAATTTTTCATAATATAAAACGTGAATAAAAATAATAATTTTTTATTCAAGCCCGGGCCTGGCCCAAGTCCGGTCTGAAACTCACATACTTCGAATTGAATAAGCGGCACCCGAACCAAACCTGCCAGCACGTACGACACCGGAAGTTGCCAACACCACTCATCCAACCGATGCATCACCTTGCCATATGGCTGCCACGTCACCTGGGATGCATTGAGTATCTCTAGTTCCCCCCGATAGAACTTTAGATGGTGGTGAGGTCTACCCGTCTCCTCCGGTTGGTCGTAGGCCCCCAGGCCCACACCCTAGGCCACGTCTCATCGGAATATTCCCGGTTGTGGACGACCCGTGGGTAGCCTCTCGTAAGACCAAACCTGTGAATGCAAACATTATCTGGAATTAGTAATTAATGCACGAATATATTGACACGTCAACCAAGAAAATAAATGCTCAAACCTGTAATAGAGTGAGGCAGGCGGCAATGGACTTGGCACCCTTTCTCGTAGCTTTGTGCAGTGCTCGATATAGGTGCGCAAGGACAGCTGAACCCCACGAATACGAGTATACCTCCTCAAGATCCTCCAAGAACACCATATACTTCGGATGCACCGTGTTTTTCGAATGCGTCGGAAGTAATATGGCTCCAATAATATACAGAAGGAATGCTTTCGTATACGTCACGAAATCGTGAGGAGTGTATTCATCCGGTAGCACGCCATACTGCTCTCTCAGCCATTTAAGTTTGATGCCGTTCGTTGTAAGAGCTTCCCTCGGAATTCCCGGAAAATACTGCCTAGCCATCTTCGCTATGGATGCAGACGTTTTGCTCGAAGTAATGGGTTTGCCGTGACATGGGATTCCAAGTATAAATCCGACGTCCTCTAATGTAATAGTCATTTCACCAAACCGGAAGTGAAATGAGTTCGTCTCGCTCCTCCATCGTTCAACTAGAGCGGATATAAGGCAATCGTCGTGTCGAGACCAAATCCCGGGATCGGTGAACATAGATAAATTTTGACGGTGTAATAGTTGTATTTGTTCCTCGTTTAGTACCCACTCATCGTGGTGACTTGTGCTTTGAATTGTTTCCAAAACACCCCTATCGACACCGTCAAATACGTGCCTCGCGACGTGGTCATCGTCATCGTATAGGATTGATGTATCATGAGGTCCAGCGTTGAAATCCATATATCTAAGAACAAAATATAATCGTAAACCAACTTAGCATCCATAATATTTACATTCCAAAACTATAACCTAGCTTACCAACGCATTAGCAATAGTCATTATTTCAATGTATTAAAACAATTCCTCACTTCCCACCACTCCGAACGCTTAATTACGCTAGTTCCCTAAAATTTAGCGCCAACGTGGTTATTTAGCAATATACCCCCTGATGGCCACTACAGCCCCAACACCTCAAAACCGCTTTAAACTATTTTTTAAATGTATTACATCAATTATATACCAAATATTTCTTTTGTCAAATTTTAAAGGGGATGAGTTACCAAAACACCCCCAACTTATGCAAAATACCCCCTGGCAGCCATCGACCCAACAAACATCTTAGAACAAATTTAAAATAACTTTTCGGGTGTCTTACATAAAAATTATTTCCTCCAGTTGTGTTACAATGTTCAATTACAAAAATACCCCCGATGAGTGGCAAATTACCGAAATGCCCCCGGGGGTTCATTATCACCCTAACGCCCCAAACCAGCTTCAAAACAACCTTTCAGGTGTTTTACTTACATTTCTGGACTAAAAAGTCCTTTAAAAAACTTAACACCGTAAAATTACCAAAATACCCCTCTCAGAGTGGTAAATTACCAAAATGCCCCTGGCATCAAAACAATCTCAAAAGTGCTTTGAAATGCTATTTTAAGCTTCCCAAATTCATTCTTGATCTAAAAAGTATTCTACGGACTTTTCGTCCAAAAATCCCGAACCGGTGTCCGGATCGAGCGCTTAAAAGCCCGTTCGACAAAAAAATAGCTAACGACTTCGGAATGGCCCAATTCCTGGGGATGGAACTTCCCAACATCCTAGGGCTCTCATAAAAGTTTCGCGCGAAATCGCGCTGGCTTGATATTTTAAATTACACTGCAAAGTTACAAGGTTCCCCGTATCAGTTAACCCCTTTCCAGTCTTTGGAAAAATCTGAAATTTTTCCCTGATATAGATCTTTTAAAAATAACTAGGGTCTCTTTTTCTCACTTTGGCAAAATCTAGCTCTAGCTATTTTTTATAAATTTGTGAAAAACTGTCTAATTAAGTTTTCACCTTTAGCGACAATTACGTTTCGTATTCACATTAAACACATATAGTGTTACACCCTAGGAACACGCATAGTGTTAAAAATTATTTCCTCCAGTTGTGTCACAATGTTCAATTATCAAAATACCCCCGATGAGCGACAAATTACCGAAATGCCCCCGGGGGTTCATTATCACCCTAACGCCTCAAACCAGCTTCAAAACAACCTTTCAGGTGTTTTACTTACATTTCTGGACTAAAAAGTCCTTTGAAAAACTTAACACCGTAAAATTACCAAAATACCCCTCTCGGGGTGGCAAATTACCAAAATGCCCCTGGCATCAGAACAATCTCAAAAGTGCTTTGAAATGCTATTTTAAGCTTCCCGAATTCATTCTTGATCTAAAAAGCATTCTACGGACTTTTCGCCCAAAAATCCCGAACCGGTGTCCAGATCGAGCGCTTAAAAGCCCGTTCGGCCAAAAAAATAGCTAACGACTTCGGAATGGCCCGAATTCTTGGGGGATGGAACTTCCCAACATCCTAGGGTTCTCATAAAAGTTTCGCGCGAAATCGCGCTGGCTTGATATTTTAAATTATGCTGCAAAGTTACAAGGTTCCCCGTAACAGTTAACCCCTTTCCAGCCTTTGGAAAAATTTGAAATGTTTTCCTGATATAGATCTTTTAAAAATAACTAGGGTCTCTTTTTCGTACTTTGGCAAAATCTAACTCTAGCTATTTTTTATAAATTCGTGAAAAACTGTCTAATTAAGTTTTCACCTTTAGCGACAATTACGTTTCGTATTCACATTAAACACACATAGTGTTACACCCTAGGAACACACATTGTGTTAAAAATGATTTCCTCCAGTTGTGTTACAATGTTCAATTACCAAAATACCCCCGATGAGCGGCAAATTATCGAAATGCCCCCGAGGGTTCATTATCACCCTAACGTCCCAAACCAGCTTCAAAACAACCTTTCAGGTGTTTTACTTACATTTCTGGACTAAAAAGTCCTTTGAAAAACTTAACAATGTAAAATTACCAAAATACCCCTCTTGGGGTGACAAATTACCAAAATGCCCCTAGCATCAAAACAATCTCAAAAGTACTTTGAAATGCTATTTTAAGCTTCTCGAATTCATACTTGATCTAAAAAGCATTCTACGGACTTTTTGCCCAAAAATACAGAACCGGTGTACGGATCGAGCACTTAAAAGCCCGTTCGGCCAAAAAAATAGCTAACAACTTCATAATGGCTCGAATTCCTGGGGGATGGAACTTCCCAACATCCTAGGGCTCTCATAAAAATTTCGCGCGAAATCACGCTGTCTTGATATTTTAAATTACACTACAAAGTTACAAGGTTCTTCATATCAGTTAACCCCTTTCCTGTCTTTGAAAAAATCTAAAAATTTTTCCTGATATAAATCTTTTAAAAATAACTAGGGTCTTTTTTTCGCACTTTGGTAAAATCTAACTCTAGCTATTTTTTATAAATTCGTGAAAAACTGTCTAATTAAGTTTTCACCTTTAGCGACAATTACGTTTCGTATTCACATTAAACACACATAGTGTTACACCCTAGGAACACACATAGTGTTAAAAATTATTTCCTCCAGTTGTGTTACGATGTTCAATTACCAAAATACCCCCGATGAGCGGCAAATTACCGAAATGCCCCCGGGGGTTCATTATCTCCCTAATGCCCCAAATCAGCTTCAAAACAACCTTTCAGGTGTTTTACTTACATTTCTGGACTAAAAAGTCCTTTGAAAAACTTAACAATGTAAAATTACCAAAATACCCCTCTCAGGGTGACAAATTACCAAAATGCCCCTAACATCAGAACAATCTCAAAAGTGCTTTGAAATGCTATTTTAAGTTTCCCGAATTCATTCTTGATCTAAAAAGTATTCTACGGACTTTTCGCCCAAAAATCCCGAACCGGTGTACGGATCGAGCGCTTAAAAGTCCGTTCGGCCAAAAAAATAGCTAACGACTTCGGAAATGGCCCGAATTCCTGGGGGATGGAACTTCCCAACATCCTAGGGTTTTTATAAAAGTTTCGCGCGAAATCGCGCTGGCTTGATATTTTAAATTACACTGCAAAGTTACAAGGTTCCCCGTATCAATTAACCACTTTCCAGTCTTTGGGAAAATCTGAAATTTTTCCCTAATATAGATCTTTTAAAAATAACTAGGGTCTCTTTTTCGCATTTTGACAAAATCTAGCTCTAGCTATTTTTTATAAATTCGTAAAAAATCCTAATTTTGACGCCCTAAAAAATCGCTATTTTGGAATCTATAAATGTAATACCGCTCATCCGATCTCCGATTGATCTGATTTTTGTTTCCTTCAATTTGTATTTTCGTTATCTTCGATTTGAGTCTACAATGACTATTTTTGAACTTTGAAATTAACATTGAATTATAAGAAAATTCAAAATACTTACTTGTTTTGACTTGATATATTTAAAGAAAAATCAACCGATCTTCTAACGGTTATCCACCGATCTTCTAGCGTAAATTTTTTTTTGTTTGTATTGTTGTGGAGACTATGTAGGTGAGATATGGAGTATGAAAACAGTTGGTAAAGATGATGGAGAGTGGAAGAAAGAGTTCGGGGAGGAGGGATTATAAAGAGAAAAAAGTGAAGGAGAGAGAAGAAAAAAGACAGAAAAATATCCGTGAGTGAGGGGGGAAGGACATCACGTGACATCACGGAAGGGGGAAGGGGGGGCCATCACGGGGGGGGGGGGGGGGAAGGGGGGCCATCACGGGGGACCGCAACACTTTGTTGCAGTTGGCATGCCAACCGCAAAGAGTTGCGGTTGGGCATGGAGGGAGGCCATGGGGGAGGGGGACAGGCCACGTGGCGGGGGAAGGGGGACACCACGTGGCCGGGGGGAAGGGGGCCAACCGCAACTCTTTGTTGCGGTTGGGCATGGGGGGGCCATGGGGGAAGGGGGGAAGGCCACGTGGCGGGGGAGTGGAGGACGGGGGGAAGGGGGGGCCATGGGGGAAGGGGGAAAGGCCACGTGGTGGGGAAGGGGGACACCACGTGGCCGGGGGAAGGGGGCCAACCGCAACTCTTTGTTGCGGTTGGGCATGGGGGGGCATGGGGGGAGGGGAGGACGGGGGGAAGGGGGGCCATGGGGGAGGGGGAAGGAGAAGAGTGGGAGGGGGAGGGGGCGCAACCGCAACAAAGAGTTGCGGTTGGCTTTTGAAACTCATGATGCCAACCGCAACTCTTAGTTGCGGTTGGGCTTTTTCACTCAATTATTCCAACCGTAACAAAGTGTTGCGGTTAGGTTTTTGTGAGGAATAATTGCAGCCGCTACAAAGAGTAGCGGTTTGGTGGAGAAATAAGTTTTTTCCCACCAGTCGACAGGGATCATATATATATATATATATATATATATATATATATATATATATATATATATATATATATATATATATATATATATATATATTCCTCTTTAGCACTAGGTTACTAATTTCTAGAACATACGAATTTGTTGACATGCTTTAGTTCCATTTTGAACGGATTTACTTTTACTACGTACTAACACATTATAAGTACACTTGCCTCAGCCGTTCTTGAAGAAGTTTTAAGGAATATCCTTGGCATCATAGTAACTCGTGCTTCAATACTCCCACAAACAAGGAAGAAGGACAAGTGGTGGAGACACATACGAAATTTGAACTTTGCAAGATAGTAGCCTCTAACCAGACTTGATATGGGGCTATAGCACCGTATTTATACAAGAAAAATATAGTGGCTAGGCTTATAGGCTATACAGTTAAATGTTGGGTGTCATGGTAAAATTACAATTTTTCTCTACTATTTTCAGCATCCATTTCCAACTGCCATGCTTTCTATAATTAAGTTTATTTTCCAAAAATAAATTAATAAATTTATATTTGTAACCTATTTCCAACGGATATATGTGAGTTTAACCTTAGCGTCCTAACTCAACTACGAACCAGACTTTTCCTACCATTGCTTAGATCCAAAGTTAAGCTTTATATCTTACACTTGCCTATGATTTTCTAAACTTAGATTTCTGGGCATATTTCTAGGGCATCAGATAAAGCTTCTGCTTCATTCTTTTGTGCAAAAATACAATTGAAACAATAGTTCTCTTGTTATTTTATTTTTTTTTATTCCCTTTTTACAAGCAGAGCCGAGTTTTGCTCTTGCTCGCGTAAATTTTACGAAAACATGTAAAAACTCTGAGGACATCCTAACAGTCTTGTTAAGCAGGTAAACACTTGCAGAAGTATACCAGAGGTACGAAGACTTTTGCAGGAACAGGTGGAAGTGGAAGCAGTACAGGTAAAGCCATTTTCAAGCTCTTAATCTGGTCATACGCAATTTTCAGCCATCAGTTAAAGATGCCAAGAGAACTTTTCCCTCTCAAGTCACCACCACCTCCTACGCAATGAACCCTTCAAGCAAGTTTCAAGCTCAATGAAGAACTCGATGCAAAAGCCAAGCATCAGTGATGCCATGGCTTTTCCGGTGTGCATCCCTCTCTGCTGGAAGCAACACGTGGCTGATTGTAACCAGCTTCAAGTTCCATGCAGGCTGTGGTAAGATGGGATTAATCACAGGGCAATAGGTCAACAAAGCTTATTTAGTTCTTCTGATAGAAATGCAGAGGAAAAGAAAATAAAGTAGAATACAGAAAAGGATCAGTCCATTAAATCACACAAGTTATCATGGCACACGCATCACATGTGCACACGAAGTTAGTAATATGATCTTTTTATTATATCAAGCTTGATCTTTAGAAAATAATTTGCTTTTAATTTTAATGAATTTTAAATTATGAATAGCAAAAATAAAGTTATTAAATTCAAGTTTATTAAAAATTCAAGTATGATATATGATTGTTCTTAAAATGTGAAAATAAAACATGGCCTTAAAGTGGTTATTTACTATTTAAGTTTTTATTTTTTGTAATTTTTCAATAATTCTCTTGTTATGCCAAGTGTCATCATACTAAGTTGGTAGTATATAAAACCAAAAAGGGGTTACACTAAATCATATTTTCCCTTAAGTAGTATAGATTAAGGTCCCCAAGGGTACGCATTACGTATAAACAACTTAGCATGTAATGGTGTTTTTGTACTTTCGAGAAATAAACAATATGAAATTAGGTAATTACCACCTACAAAGATCATCTTACACGGGGATTCCAAAAGTATTTGTGTTGGACACCGGACACAAGGGCGGATCCAGAAAGTGTAATCGGGGGGTGCCAAAAAATTATAAAAAAGAATTCATAGCTAAAAGAATTCATGGCTAACAAATTATATGTTAAATATAAAATAGATTGCTTAATTTGACTGATGGCAATATATTTTCACTATACATTATTTAACTTGCTAAGATTAGTAAACAATAAATTACTAATTTTGCATGAAAGATGTTCAATCCTTACTATATAGATATATTACTAATGTGATTATCAATTTTTTAAATACATTAGTCACACATAAGTTAACAAATTATAAGAATTGAAACTAAAAATAAATGAACTAACCTAAATATATTCTTGTTTTTGGTAATCTAGAAATTTAGAATTTAGAATTTGGGATTTGGAACAATGAAGATAAAGTAAGAAAATAACAAAGACAAAGACCATGGTAGTCGATGCCACAAAGAGTTAAAAAAAACAAAATTAAATGAAATATTATACATTTATATTAGAGTATAGTGATATTTTTATAAATATTTTACATCTTTTAAATATATTTATCTATTATCTAAGAAGCAATATTGTTCTAGGACCAAATGAAAATTACACTATAAAATAGATAGAGAGAGACGACAAAAGAAATCAACCTACACAAGGATACTCAGAGGAAGACCCAACGAATTAAAGCTTGCTGCAAGAATTTCCTTACTGATGCAATTGAACTGAGATCCAACTCCATTGCATTAATCTTTGCAGTTGGGATTTCCTTCAATATTACTTCTTTGACCTGCCTTCCAGCAGATGTTAAGAAATTTCACAAATGTTGAGGGGTGCCGTGCCCCCTCCCCCCCCCCCCCCCGGGTCATGGGGGTGGTCCGCCCCTGACTGGACACTTGGTAAGTGGTTATGAGATAAGTTCCAGAGACTCTAATTGGATAAGCCGTTCAAATGCATTGCTAGTAACTGAAATTCATCATAACAAAGTTTAATATGTTTCTTTTGTTCTATAAGCTTTAAAACAAGAAAAGTTCCCAGTTGAATGTATGTGTATACCATATTTCCAAGATAATTAGAGAAAACCATTATTTTGTCTTCTCCCTGCCTTTAGACACTGGATAGTAGTTCATATGCAGTCTAGCTATGTAACGGACTGTAAAGGTGAATATGAATTAGACGTGACAGGTAAAGCCAATGGCTCCAGCATATCAACAGAAATGTCGATGCTCTGAATTCTTGGTTTCATCTACCAGTCACATTTCCATTCCTGTCCTAAATATTCATCAAAAGATATATATTATACTAAGAGTCCTCACAAACAGTGGTTTCCTGATCAAAGTGGAAGTCCAAGTGGTAGATACCTTTTAGACGAAATTAGAGATTTAAAATTTGACATAAACAGGTTCTAGGTCCATATTATGCGTAAGAAGATGAGCTCAATATACATGGTTCAGTACTGTACCGTAATAAAAGAGCTCAATAAATAATGAATAAATGTAATTAAATACAAAAAGCACAACGGGGGCATACCACGCAATTTGCAGGTAACGATGATGCTTAAATATTTGAAAATGTAGTCTTGCACTCAATTGCAACAGCCTCTGCAAACAGTCTGCAATACCAAAATAATGTCTAATAGTATCAGTACCAGAAAATTTCTAGATCAAGCTCTTAGGTAAAGGTTATACACATCTAACAAACCATTTTCTTTTTTCACACGGCTAAGAAGTGACAAAACTAATCCGTTCTGTCATAATTGTCTTAGGTATGACAACTGAAGTAGTGTTCACCTGTCCTTGGTAGTTTTCTCGAGGAGAATTGAAAGCGCAAATTTACGGGAACAGAATGGCAGCTGGTATAGTCTTTCCATATCTTTCAGTTGGCACACTTCAACAATTATTGACTCAAAAGCTAAGATTACCAGCATTTTATGTATTAATTTCAGATAAAACAGTTACAGAAGCACGCTAGCTTGGATAAGCAACTAACAATCTGCTGAAATTGAGCAAACTGTTGGAGGCTTTGTCGTCTTTTTTTCTCCAAGAAAGAACATGGATCAGCTTAGATTTAGTGCGTTATGCTCCCAACTCATCATCTGGTGTCGCAGAGGATGAGAGAAAAAGTTTTGCATCAAAGAGCTAGATAAAAAAATTTGGCAACATCACTCATTTGTCAAATTGTGACTTTGAGCATGTAAGACTGACTAGCGCAAAATGGTTCTGTCTGATCTATGAGGCATTTCTTTCAACAAAGCAAGTCTGTTGGAGAGAAACAGGGATTCGTTGTATGACAAAATCACACATGATGTAACAAATTACTGTAGATTCCTCTCTGATTTGACATAAATTAGTTTCTAAAACAAACGTAGCTTGATTTATCTACCTAGGCATCGAGCATACAAGGTTTTTAAAACTAGTAGAACTTCACCCATCACGCTTTTTTGGTAGAAGGACCTCGACTTAAATCGAAGGACTTAAACTTACCAAAAGCAGACATTACAAGGACACCGGTCCATATTCTCTTAACT
This sequence comes from Escallonia herrerae, assembly GCA_033070095.1. Lineage (NCBI taxonomy): Eukaryota > Viridiplantae > Streptophyta > Magnoliopsida > Escalloniales > Escalloniaceae > Escallonia > Escallonia herrerae. Next base: position 41,106 of record JAVXUP010003453.1, on the reverse strand, counting down.
GAGACATTAAGTGAGGGGTATTTTCATCTCTACACCTGAAGAAGGAAAAAACTTATCTATTCGCTAATTCTGTTAACTGTATTTCATTGGGGTCTCTAAACTTTTCTCTCTCTTCATTTTTATTTTTCCTCTTCATCGCATCATTGCCATGTGACTACCGTCACCACAGCACTGTTACAACCACCGCCACCATGAACACACTCTAACCTCCACCCCTTTCATGAGATTTCTTCCTTCCTTCACCAATCCTCACCATTGCCAACCACCCAGCGGGCACTACCACCACAACAGCATTAACACTTTCTTGGTCCTCATTTGTAGTTAATAGAATTGAGGTTCCATATTGTTTGTTATCTTTCGTCTGCTTCGTTCTGATCGATATGGGACGTTCTCTTGATATTATGTCGGATATGGAGTTTTTTGATCGATGCATCTATTGTTGGTTCCATCAGCAAGCCTGAATTTAGGATCAAGCAAGTCTTCCTCTGCCATTAAACCACTCTCAATAAAAAAGAAGCCACTCCAACTTTTCACAACCCACCACCCAAATCCACTTAAACTCCAAACAATCCAAAATAAACTCTTGAGATTACATATCAATCCACTGAGAGAGAGAGAGAGATGGGTTTCCAAAGATTTGCACTGAAGAATACAGCTGGAGTTTCAGCAGAACGATATTGGAAAAGCATTGTTTTGGACCGGTATCTGTCAGCTGAAAGAATGATAGTGAGAATGAGAGAGTTCTTGAATTGCTAGATGTTGAAAGAAAGCAGTGAGTGATTAGTTGGAAAATGCTATATCCAAATGGAAGTTTTCCAAGTCAAATCCCTAAACTAAATCTATGGAACTTGCAATGCAGCGGTGTTTCAATTGGTTTATGGTGCATTTCTATTTGTTTATGGTGTTTTGTTGGACTTGGGTCTCAATCCATATGGGTTTGAGATGGTGGAAGAGATGGAAATTTTGGGGATTCGTAATATTTCCGTGGACTCGGGCTCAAAAGGGGCTGGAATTCCGCTGGAGTGTGATGGATTCCATATTGTGCGGGTTCTGGTAGCTGCTGCTGGTGGTGGTGGTGGCTGGTTGCTGGCAGTGCTTCGGCGGTGCAAATTCAGCAGGAGGGAGGTAGAAAAGGACAAAAGGACAATGAAACCCTTCTAGATATGAGGTAAAGGACAATAGTAACTCTGATATAATGTCTAAGTTAGTTTAATTTGGACGGGAGTTTTTATCATGTGTGCTTTTGGTAAGTTTAAGTCCTCGGACAAAAAAAATTCAATATTAATTTTGACAAACCGCAGAGTAATATGCAAGGAAATTTTGCAAGTATTCGAGGTAGCATCCCTGAAATTGTAAAGTAAAGTATCTGAAATACACAGCGTTTACAAAACTTTGGACCCAATACAAAGGCTATCATCACACAACACAGTAGCTATTCTTTAGTTAGAGTTCTTTAATGAAGCATTGCCCATAACTAACACGAGCAAGTTCTAAGGAAATAGCCCATGGGCATGATAGTGCTGAACACAGCTCAAATCCAGTCCGTTCTCTTCGGTCAGTCATTCATAGTAAAAAGAAGCACACAAGTTTATCTGCTCAAAGCAAAGATAAAGGCAAGGAAGCACCCAAGGAAACGAATTTCTTAGAGAGATGAAAATGTGGAAAGTAAGATCCCATATGTTAACTATTTTCGTTTTCCCTTTTTTGCAATGATGACGAAAAAGATACTTTTTTAATGTGTACTTTTTCCATTTTCTGTTTTCATTTTGGATACAATAACTCAAGTAGTGTCAAAAATCTGAAAACACCATGGAGGTGTTTTCCACTTTCCTCGACACAGTCTCACCCTCTGTCAAAGAAAACCCAATCCATTCCACTGTCCACCCGTTTTCTTCCCAAACTCTGCTCACCGTCACATCTCCCACTCCCTCTCTTCCTCTATGTTCCTTCTCTCTTCCTCTCTCCCTTCACCGCACTCCTGCTCACCGTCACATCCCCCGCTGGTATTTCCGACAAATGGAGGTGGTGTTGCAGTGGTGACACCACATGGGGATGGCGATGGTCCTGACGAGTATGTCAACGGTGCTCACATGTGCTGCCAACCGCAATCTCTATCTACCTACATGCGGTCGACCTCGATCTACCACGTCACCTCCATCACCAAGCTCAGTTTTAGGGCTTCTATTTTCAGATCTAGATCTCTGTGGCTGATTGCAGTTGTGGTGGCTTTTCTAGGTGGCTGATTGTGGTTGTGGTGGTGACGGTAGGTGGCAGACTGCGGTGGTTGTGATTATGGTACGTGGCTGATTGCGGTTGTTGTGATCACGGTGGTGGCTGATTGCGGTTGTTGTGGTGACAATGGTGGCTGATTGCAGTGGTTGGGGTGACGGTGGTGGCTGATTGCGGTGGTTGTGGTGTCGGTAGTGAAGGTGGTATTGCAGTAGTGATGGGGACGGTAGGTGGCTGATTGCACTTATGGTGGTGAAGGCAGGTGTAGCTAGGTTGCAGTTTGATGTTGTGGGTGGTGGTGAATGAAATGGACTGGTCGGAGTAACTTTGGCAGAGGTGATGCTGGGGGTACTGTGGTGGAAAGAGGAGGACACAACCAGAAAAAGTAAAGGTGAATATGAAAATGGTAAACGTACACAAACACTGAAAAAAGTAGCTAAGAAAAAAGTGGCGAAATGATAAAAGTACATGACGATACATCATAACTGGATACGAAATTGATAAAAATGAAAATACAAGATAAAAAAAACCAAAAATGCTAAACATACAGGGCTAACAGTTCTTACCATTACAGGAAGCCTTCAATATATGGTGACGCTGTAGCATGCCAGAAGAGCCCCCACTTTCCGTGGAAACTTTGTTGAATCTGAATGACAAGCATCTTAGCTCAACTAAGCTTAACAGCCTCATCTAACTTCCATTGTGACGCCACTCTTTGCTATGGTGCCCCGGTTGAACCTCAAGATGCAGTTTCACCAACAGATTGAAGAAGAACCCTCACTAGGTTTGCACTAACTATTGATACTGAGGTGAAATACGTCCACGATCTACAAAGCGTAGCATGAGCTTATCTGCCTCATCTGTTTTTCCTTCTGACATCAATCCCTTGCTTACCTTATCACATAACTTTAAGTCAGGAATCAGATTCCGATTAAACATTCGACAAGCCACCTTATATGCTGACTGTGGGATCCCTTTCCTGCAATAACTCTCCATTAGCACGCGACAAGCATTGGCATCACTTCTTGAAGCTGTCCTCAGAACTTTCCCTAAGAGCTTATAAGCAGCGTCAAGGTTCCCAAAATTACAAAGTTTTTCAATAACCTGACTGTAAACAGTATTGCAAGCTTGTCTTAAAAGCATCTTCTCTAGTAGTTTGAGCAAATCTTCCACCCTATCATGCTGACAATACCTGTGGATGACAGTTCTGTATGTAACGGGGGTAGGAACCAAACCCCTATGGAGCATTTTACCGGTGAGTTCAGTGGCCTCATCAATCCTACCTTTCTTTCCCAATGCATCGATAACTGTTGTATATGTGACTGTGTCTGGGTGTTTGTTAATCAAGTACATATCATCAAGCACCGAGAGAGCACCGTCTAAATCATCAATTTTACAAAATCCATGAATTACACTAGTAAAATTCACCACATTTACAGCACATCCATTATTTAGACAGTCTTGCATGAACTTCCTAGCATCTTTCACTCTCCTTTCTTGACAAAGAGATTGAAGCAACAAGTTAATTTCAACTGGGGTAGGAAAAAATCCCTTTCCAGTCATTTCCCTGACCAACTCACAGGCCTCAGACAGCTTACCTTCCCTCCGAAACCCATGCATCACAACACTATACGTGATTGCATTGGGGATCCACCACTCCTCCTCGCTCGTGTTCATCATCTCTCTCGCCTCTGACGATTTTCCATTCTGACAAAGCCCATTTAACAACGCTGTATACGATACAGTGTTTGGCTTGCAACCACGCTTGCACATTTGTTGAAGCAACTTTTCAGCTTGATCTATCTTCCCTATGCGACAGAACCCATTGACAACGGCAGTGTAAGTCACCACATCAGGAATGCACCCTTTGGAGAACATTTCGTTCACAAGTTCTTTTGCCCTAGCTATGTTACCCACTTCACAGAATGAGTGAACTATTGCACTATATCCAACCTTATCCACATGAAACCCTCTTTCTTCTGCTTCCCACAGAAAGCCTATTGCCTCTTCACCATGACCCTGCTTAGAGAGCATATGGATAAGATTATTATAAGTAACCTGGTCTGGCAACAAATTATCCTTAACCATCTTCTCCATCAACTCCCTCACTTGCTCAATCCTTTTCTCCTTACAAAGAAAGCCCATCACAGTATAATAACTAACTTTATCTGGGGAACAACCCTTAAATGGCATTTCGGAAATGAGCTCCATTGCATCCTCAAAACGATGCACGTTACAATAACCCTTGATCAAGCAATTGTATGTGTTAACATTAGGAATAATTCCTACAAGTTGCATTCGATTCAAAAACCTCAGTGCCTTGTCCAACCTATTTGCCTTTATCAAAGTATATATTGCAGTATTACATATCATCACATCGGGTTCAACACCGGCCTTTTGCATCACAGTCAATACCTGCATTGCTAATAAAGTAGCCTGTGAGAGTCTAGCCTTTATAATGCCATCTAGAATTCGGTCTTACACATCCCACCCCCTTAAAAAAAAAAATCTAAGTATACAAGACTTGCTTTATTTTGAAATTCGAGTCTCCTTAACCGTTTGTTTTGAATAGATTCCTAGATCATAGATGAGAATACTAACACGGAAAAAACTTTAAATAGCAACTGAAAATTGAGAATTAAAGTTTGAGAAGTCGAACAAGGGTAAATAGAAAATAAGTAAACGTTTATCTATTCAAATTCTAATAGATGATATAGCTAAAAAGTTCAAATACTAACTAAATGTTAAAACAATTAGCATTTCACATGTCAAATTAAACCAGTAAAATATATTTGTTCAACTGCTACAGGACTCAGCTAAAAAGTGAAACGAACACAAATTTCACAAAAGCACGGTTGAAATCGAAAAACTGCCCAGTAGAAAGCAAACCTGCATTGCTTTCCTCAAATCCCCGGCGCGGCTAAAAGCCACCATCACATGACTAAAAGCCTCCGGCCGAAACCCTACTTTCCTCCGCGCCATGAGGCGAAGCACCCTCTTGGCACCCTGGCACAGCTTGGTCCTGCTCAAAACCTCCAGCATTGCGTAGTACACAATGGGGTGGTGCCGGTACCGCCACTGCCCGTCGGCCCAGTAAAAGAATTTCAGAGCCACCCTTTCATCCGCTTGTGCCCTCAACACCTCGCAAACTGCCTCAGGCTTCAAACTCCTCAGCAAATTCCTCAACTGCGCTTCTAGCTTCGATGTCCAAGCTGACCGGCGATCGATTAATCGACAGATTTCTTTCACTATCGGGTGTCTAAATCCGCCATTTTCGACACCTTCTTCAGGTTTTGTAAAGCCTTCATTATGAGAACTCAAAACCCCATGATAATTGTTGCAATAAGCTGCAGCCATTGATGGGTTTGATGAGTGCGGTGGGTTAACCCAAGTTTGGATTGGTTGAGCCTTGTTCCACGCAGAATGTTGATTTGGGTTTACTGCAAAATAGTTGATGCTGGGAATTTGATTGAATTTGAACATTTTTGAGGTTTTGAGAGGAGGAAAATGGGGTCAATGGAAGAGAATTCATTGTTTGGTCACAACTCGCAGGTCTAATATTGGTCCTACAAGGATCTTCTTTTTGCAAGGACACATTTAGCCATAGTGTTTTACTATTACAGAAATAGGTTTTCTAGCTAAAAAGACAAATTCAGTCCGTTTGATAAAATTAAAATTTAAGTACCGAAAAGTTAAGTATTAAATTACTAAAATTAAAAATTTTAATGGTTTGTTTGGAACTAATTCTTTTAAGATTTATATTTCAAATTCGGAATTGAATTTCACTTTTTTTTTTTTGGAACAGAAAGGAATTCAAATCACAAAATTCCTATTTTGTGTTTGGAGAATAAAAGAAATGAAATGTAATAAATTTTTGGACAATTATATCTTTGACTTACGATAAAAAACAAACTACAGTCAGTGGTTTTAAGTGTTTTAAGTGTGCTAGTGCCACCACATGGCGGTGGTGGTGGCGGCAGCACCACACGGGGTAGCGGCATTGACGGTGGAATGGATTGGGGTGGTCAAGTGATGGTAATTGTGGTGGTATTGAGGTGTGACAATGTGTAACTAGCAGTTAAGAAGTGACGCCAATAGTGACGCTAGTGGCAGTAGTGCTGACGGCTGTGGCAGCGACAGTGGCATCAATGGTGGTAATAATAGTGGCGGCGATGGTAGTAGTACTGGTGGCAGTGGCAGTAATGGTGAGATGGTCAAGTGATGGTAATGGTGATGGCGGCGGCAGCAACTGCGGTGGTAGTAGTAGTGGTGGTGACATGGTGGTAGTAGTGGTGGCGGTTGTGGTGGTGCAGTAATGATGGCGATGGTGGTGGCAGTAGTGGTGGCAATAGTGGCGGCGGTAGAGGTGATGGTGGTGGCAGTCGTGGTGGTGGTGGTGGTGACAGTGGCGGTGGCAATGGCAGTGGTCGTGCTAATGAAAATAATGGTGGTGGCGAAGGTGGTAGTGGCGGCAGTAATGGTGGTGGTGCTGACAGTAGTGGTGGTGGTGTCGGTGCTGGCAATAGTGATGCCGGCTGTGATGGTGGCGCCAGTGGTGATAGTGGTGGCAATAGCGTGGCGATGGTGATGATAGTAGTGGTGGTAATGGTGGTGGCAGTGGCGATGACAGTTGTCGTTTTGATGGTAGTAGTAGTGGCGGTGGCGACAGTGGTGGTGGCATTAATGGTGGCGGCAGCGATGGTGATGGTATTAGTGGTAGCTGTGGTGGCAGTAAAAATGATGTGGCGGTAGAGGCAATAAACACTGTAGTGGTAGGTTCATTGTTGTAGAGATCCAGAAAAAGGATAAGATAGGTAAATAATTACTTTTAATTCAAGTAAATCGAAATCCTATGAAATCCGACTATTTTTCATCGGATTTCACACTATAGAAACAAATCCAGTCAAATCAAATAAAATCCGATTTTAATTCCTTTTTTAATGTTCCAAACAATAAACTTTAAGGATTTAAAATGAAATTCCGTCAATTCCATGATTCCAAACAAACTCTAAGAGACTAAATTTTTACTGAAAATAAGTTAACCTGTTTGATAAATCAAAAGTAGATGTTTGGAAATTTTTATTTACAGATTTATCTATTTTATCAAAATTATGCATTTGTTTATATACTTTATAACTTTTTTGGAGGGTTAAAATCGTATTAGTGGCAATGGCGATGGAGTAATACTAGTGGTGTTGGTGGTGGCGGTGAGACGAAAAGGTATCAATGGTGGCGGTAATGGTGCGTGAAGACGTGGTGTTGGTAGTTATGATGATAGCGATAGGCGGCGACATGTCGATCATGGCAGTGGTTGTAGTGCGATGGATATTTAGATGATTTGGCAAAAATGAAAGTGGTAAAGATAGCAATGGTGTGGTGGAGGTGGCGGTGTTCTTGCGGTGGTGGTGGTGATAGTAGCTAAGTTATGGTAATTGTGGTGGTGATAGTAAAAGAAAATAATTGTTGTGGTGGTGGTTATAGTGTGATAGAGGCGGTATTGTCAGCAAATTAATTGAGGCATAATCGTTGTGGTAATTATGTAAAAATACTTTAGATAACTTTTAACCATCTCACTTAAAATTAAGTGATCAGCATTAAGTAGGTTCCCCCTGTCTTAAAATTTTAGTCTATTTTTTGTAAGAATTAATTTTTTAAGTGATACAAGTTTTAGCGTTATTTCAAGTTTTAAGTGTTTAATTGCGTTATCAAACACACTCTTAGACTCTTTGTGAAGTTGACTCCTCTTTTTTAGGCATTATAATATTACTAAATTTTGAGTTAAAAGATAAATTATAATCAAAGACTTTAGGTCCCATAAAACCGACTAACGTTTTTGACTAATTTATTTCGTAATTTGGAGATGCAAAAGCTATCCTTAAAACTTCAATATGTATTTTTATGTCTCTCTCTTCCCATTTCTCTATCTCGTCTCTCCCTCTTTCTTTTCCCTATTCTCTCTCTCTCGCCGCCACCCTCTCTCTCTCTCTCTCTTGTCTCACCGCCACCCTCTCTCTCTCTTCCTTGTCTCTTTCCTCTCATCCCCATTTTGTCTCTCTATTCTAGACCTTATGGTCAAGAACTTAGTAAAGGTTGATGTTATGGTGGTAGTGAAGGATTGTGGTGGCCGCTGGCATTAGTGGTCTGTGGTAGTGGTGTCGTGGTGGCTGGTGATGGTCGTGGGTGTATTGCTAAGGTGTCGGGATGGTTGTTGGGTGGTGGAGGATATGGTGATGGGTTGGCATTGAAGAAGGCAAACCTATATATGTAAAATGAGTGGTGTCATGGTGGTGCTGTGGTGGAGGAGATGGTGGGTAAGCAAGTCTTCAATGACAATGAAGTACGTTTCTAAACCTTTTTTACTCAGTATTGAATAGAGTCAATTCTTTGAGAATTTATATGTAATACCATACTACTAAGGAAAAATTACATTTGGTATCCCTGAATTTTGACTTTATTTCACTCGATGTCCCTTTTTAGAAAATTACACTGACTACCCTTTGACATTAGGATCTGTGTCTCACAAACCCCCATACTGTTAATCTTGAAGTCAAATGATGCAACTAAGTTTAATGAAAAACCAAATTACTCCTCAGAAAATCCCTAAACTGAACCCAACCGAGAGTTGCCTTACCCCAACCCACAGTAGCCTTTGTCTGCCTAACCCTTCCACCACCGGCGCTCCCACCCCCTAACTTATTTCCTACATCCATAGACACACACACAATCACCCATACTTACACTCACACACACCCAATGGTCATGACTCACAACCTCCCCCTCTTCTACCTTCGGTGCTCCCACCCACCCCTACCTACTCCTACACACATATTACATACACAAACAGTATGTGTGTCATGGGTTTGTGTGCGTGCAGTGATAGTTCATGTGGGTTGTGGGTGTGCACAGAAAGTGTGTGCGTGTAGGGGTATAAGTGTGTGGCGGGGGTGGGGTGCGTTGTGGAGGGGTATGTGTAGCTGTGTGCACGATGACATTGTGTACGCGCAGGTGTGTAAGGGGAGCATTGTTAGCATATGTGCACACATCGACAGTGTCGTGTACATGAGGGCGCGATGGTGTGACGAGGGAAGGGTGGGTGGGTGACAACTAGGTGATGTGTCGGTGTGTGTGTGTGTGTGGAAGATCGAGATAGTGGCGGCTAGTCGAGATTGGTGGTGGGTGATGGTGAAGGGTGGTTGCGTGACGGGTGTGATGCTGACAATGGTGAGCAAATGGGGAGGGGAAGTGGGCTATTGGTGGAGGGAGGTGTGCTACAGGTGGCGGGAGGTGGGTTAACAATTGAAAATTCGTTACTCATAAGGGCCATTAAGTCATTTTAACCAAATACTATTTAACACAATCCAATAGTAAGGGTTGTCAGTGTTATTTTTAGAAAAAGGGGATTAACGAGTGTATTGAACCCAAATCTCAGGGGCATCGAGTATAAGTTTTTAGATTACTTAATGCAAGATCGGAAAACAATTTTGCATTTCCACCTCGCCGTTCGCAACTAATCTTCATATTATGTCTATTTCCGGCATCATATCCATAGTTAGCGCATCTTTGGAGAACAATGAATGTGTATCCCTCGAGATAACTTCCTTTAAGATAGTTGACTTTCAATCAAAAGAGGTAAATTTTCTAATTCTCGATAGATACCTTTCAAGGATTAAAGATATTATTAGGTTTTACTCTTTATATTATTTTCCTACTTTTTTTTTTGTTTTGGTTTTAAAGATAGAACTACATTTCATCAAAAAAGGAGTACAAAGTTAGTCTTTACAAACTGAGACAAGAATATTTACAATCAAAAGAGAAAATCTCAGTCACAGCGGAGACCCTATCCTGTCACCTTGCTGTAGCACAGAATTATTTTTATATGCTACATAGATCGTAGTATGTTGACGGCAATGTCTCTAATCGCAAAAAAAAAAAAAAACCATCCGAAGGAGTGAATACCGACAAAATGAAGTTCAGATAGTTGTAGAGGCATTGGTCAAACCAGTAGTGATGTAGCATCTGTGGAACAGACTGCAAGTCTGATAGATATCAAAAAAGATGGGTTGCATCTTGACTATCGTACCCTCATGTCCTGTGATCTGAGAATGAAGAAAAAGCCGAATTAGAAAGTAAAGTAATATTACTGTAAGAATGTTGTGACGCCCGTTTACAAGTACGGAGTAAAGAGAGTGCATCAGCTTCCTACGGTGAATAAGATGGAAAAGTTTGAGAGTGCTGTTCCAAGATCAACCCTACTCCTATTTTGGTTGTTATCCACAAATGAGCTATTCGGGATGTCCTTTGAAAAGCCACAGAAAATAACATATAAGTGGGAGTAAGGTTAGGAGGATTTGGGAAATGGGAATGCCTGGGGTAGGCATTTTGAGAAAAAGGGGTGGAGTGTTTAAGAGAGGTGGTAATAATATGTGGTCTTGCAGGTTGGCAAGAATTCGGGGATAGGGGAAGAGAGTTGTACTTATTCCTCTGTTGTTGCTTGATCAAATGAGAAGAGAGCTCAACAGATTGAGCAATGATGCGTAGCGGATTATGTTATGACAGAGATTGGAAAATGCTTTTGTTGCGAAATAGCCAGATATGTCATAGAATAGAGAATAATAAAATTTAAGAATATGCAGAGAGGTTAGGAGGATCTGTTGGACGATGAATCCAAGCTATTAACCATTTTTTAAAAGAGGGAATGAGTATAGACGTATGAATGCCTTTACCACTCCCAAACCAAAATGCATCTGAGGGCCAGACAGGAGTAAAACAGATGATCTGATGTTTCAGTTTCTTGGTGACAGAGAGAACAAGTGGTGCTTATTCTGACGCCCATGTGGCTGAGAGCACTCAGTAACGGTAGTCGATTCCATGACAGTTGCCACACAAAGAATTGCATTTTGAGAGGAAGAGGTAGTTTCCATATTTGGTTCCAAGATGCAGATTCTAAATTAGTGGGATGGTCTGCCAGGTTAGGAGATTGGGAGTATTGCAGAAAGTATGCGAGCAAACCGAAAATTTTCCATTTGTTACCGCTCCAGAGAAGTCTATCAGGAAGACTGCTAGAAGGAATGTATATATCCAGTATTTGTTCAGAAATATAATCTGGAAATATATTCTGAATTAGGGATTCGTCCCACTGATCATTTTTTATGAGGTCTGACATCAAATGTACTAGTAGAGAATTATCCTCAAAGGGAGAGAGAGAATTGGGGCTAACAGAAGGAATCCAATTATCTGTCCATATATTAACTTGACTCTCATTCCCAATTTGCCACGGGTAACCTAGTAAGAGTACGTCTCTCCTTGCTAAGATGCCCCGCCATCCCCATGATGCCCTTGAAGTGGTTTGTACCTTGAGAAAATGTGACCGGAGGCAGTATTTTGAACGAAGAAGAATGGAGAGGAGACAGGAGGGTGTCTCTAAAATACGCCAACTGGTCTTGGCAAGGAGAACTTTATTGAGATAGTGCGAGGACCAAAAACTGAGACCACCGTTGGATTAAGGACCACATAAGGTTCGCCAACTTATACAATGGATACCCCTAGAGAGGTGGTTACCTGACCACTAGAAGCGGGCAAAAATGGAGTCTATGGTTTTGCAAACCTTAACGGGAAAAGGGATTGCTTGCATATAAAAGGATAGAAGGGAGCTGAGAACTGATTTGATGAGTGTTGCGCGGCCAGCTTTATTAAGAAGAAGACTTTTCCATCCCGCACAACAGTTTTGAATGCGAGCAACAAGAGATCGAAAGAAGGATGTGCGGTGAGTGACAATATCCAAAGAAGTCCCTAAATAAATGCCGGCCGAACTATGGATAGGAATACCGAGTTGGAGAGAGAAGTAGTTGGCTAAGGATATTGGTGTGTTAGGGCTGACAAAGAGAGCAAATTTGGAAGAATTGATTTGTCGACCCGAATCTTGAAAGTATTTTTGAAGTAAGATTTTGAGAAGCTCATAGCATAAAGGACTAAGGGATAGGAAAAGAAGTGAGTCATCCACAAAGAAAAGATGATTAATGAGAGGAGATTGTCTAGAAAGTCTGAGGCCTATGACTCCGTTATAGTCCTGAGCTCGGGTAAGCATTTGAGAGAGGACTTCAGAACAAAGGATAAATAGAGAAGGAGAGAGAGGATCCCCCTGACGAAGGGCACACAAAGGCTTGAAGAAATTCGTAAGAGAGCCATCTACCAAGATGGAGAAGGAGATAGTAGAGATGCATTGCATGAGTAACTGGATCCATTTTTGGTGTAAACCCTACTTGGACTAAAATTGCCTCTACAAAATCTCATCTGATGCGATCAAAGGCTTTACTCATGTCAATCTTGAGAGAACCAATAGCCTTCTTTCCTATTTTTTTTAGGCGGATAGAATTTGTGAGCTCTTGAGCAATAAGAATGTTATCCACGATTCGTCTCCCTTTTGTAAAAGCATTCTGATATGGTGAAATGAGAGAGGGGATAACTTCCTTGAGACAATTGTTAAGAACCTTGGCAATTATTTTGTATAGAGAGTTACAGAGACTGATCGGGCAGAAATCGCTCGGATGTGTTGGGCATTTTTTTTTAGAATGAGGGTGATGAAGGTCCTATTAACTTCCGATAACATGTGTCCCGAGTTGAGGAAAGAGAGAACAACAGTAGACAGTGATTGCCCCATAAAAGTCTAGCATTTTTTTTATAGACAATGGGAGGGAAACCATCTGGTCTAGGAGATTTGAGTGGGCTTAGCTGAAAGACTGTCTTCTTGACTTCTGAGGCACTAAATAGGACATCAAGATCTCTTAACTGAGCAGGAAAGAGATGATAGAGCATATTTCCAACTGAGTCTAGGGTTCGGGTTTCTTCTTGAGGGAATACAGGGGAAAGGATAGAGCCGAAGTGCTGGAGAAAACTATTATGAAGCTCCGAATCAAAGGAGCAGATTGTCCCTTGAGGATTGAGGATGTTAGATTTGGATTTATGCATACGAACGGAAGCATGTAAGAACTTTGTGTTGCGGTCACCTAGAGCCAACCAATGTTCCTTGGAGCGTTGTTTCCAATATATTTCTTCACAATCCATCAACCAATTTAATCTCTCTTGGAGCACTTTATTTTGATGAAGGGATGGAAGAGAAGGTAAGTTTGCCTGAGTTAGTGGGAGTTGATGTCGAATGGATTGGATCTGAGCATCTATCTTGTGAAATTGGGATTTTCCCCATAGGGTGAGATTGTGAAGAATGAGATGATGAAGACGCATAAGGCCAAATAAAGGGGACCCGAAACTGTTGTGTTCCATACAGAGCGAATCAGAGCTATTACATCCTGATGTTGCAACCAAACTGCCTCAAAACGTTTAGGGAACTGTTTGTCTCTATGCAAAGGATGGGATTCTAAGAGTAAAGGACCATGATCAGAGCATTGAATACCCAGGTTGGTAGTGGTAGCTGACGGGTAAGCTAGTAGCCAGTCAGCATTTGAAAGACAACGGTCCAGTTTTTCAAAGGTACAGTCACAGTCCAGACGTCCATTGGACCAAGTGAAGATGGGTCCTCTCCAAGCAACGTTGAGGAGACCATGATGTTCAATGAGGTTTTCAAGATAGGCGTGCCCCCGGATAACTATCTCTGTGGTTCCCTGTTTTTTCCTTAATAGATAAGACTTGGTTGAAGTCGCCAATTAGAATTAACGGTCTAGATATCCATTGAAGAGCTTGGCCAATATTGTTCTACGTCTCCTGGCATTTCTCAACCACAGGGTGACCATACACAAAGCCCGATGTACATATGGGAATGTTATTAACGGAGAGCAAAAGAACGAGGAGATGGCTGGATTGAGAGAGTAAGGTACCAGAAAGTGGTTGTTTCAATCCCACCTAAAGGCCTCCTTTAAGGCCTATCGGATTATTTCCATAATAGAGCTCAAATCCTTCCTGCGAAAAGAAAGAAGCAATTTTTAAAGTATCCATCTTTGTTTCCTGGAGAAAGAGAATATCAGGGTGGTATCGACGGATTAGATGTTTGGCTGTACGAACTGTATGGGGTTGACCCAATCCCTGACAGTTCCAGCTGAGGATTTTCATTGGGGGGGTGAAGGGGTTGTTTAAGGACAAAACCCAAAACCTGCCCAGGTTCGGCAAGCCGAGCCTTTGCAAACAAATTCATCCTTTCAAATCAAGGATGTTTATCAACCAAGCAGTACCAGTGAGTAAGAAGAATATTGCATGCCTTCCTTTTCCTTAAGGTATCACTGACCTTTCTTTTCCTTGTGTGATCAGACTGTCTTAGATTACTTTGGTGGTGAGTTTACAGTAAGGCAAGGTGAATATTCTCATGCTTAGGTCTTTTATATCGTCTATTAGAAATAGAGGAGGCTTTAACCAATCGTTTCCTTTTGTTATTAGAATGAGCATTTAGCCTTTCAGTCCAAGGCTTTAGACTGATTCAAAAATGGACAAAAGAGGTGAGTCCAGGCCAATGTCTTTGGTCAACCAAAGTCTCCGTCATTTTTCAAGATAGAATCAGTTTCATTATGAGCACATAGCTTCCCTTCTCTTCCCTGAAACTAGTTTTCAACCAAAATACAAGATCTGTAGGAACTGGCCGGTCACAATGTCATTACTCTCTGATAGAGCACCCTCACATTCACCATGGCAACCGTTAACTGAGCCAGAGCCCATCTTCTGACCTGAAATCGTAGAATCCAAAACCCAAGAGGTACTCAAACCCTTAATCATCTTCAATGAATTCGATGATATAGATTCCATTCGTCCCTTTGGTTTTGAAAATTGTAGAAAGATCAACATGTATGCCAGCGTCGCCATCACCACTTGGGTGACAGGGATCGATAGGAAGAGAAAAAGGGTCCAACAACAGGACTCTGACAGAGGTGTCACGCTGGAGTTGCTTGATGATGGAGTTGGACTTGCCACCAGATGTGAGTATGGCCAGACCTTCATCAGAAGACAAGTAACGGTGGGTGAAAATTAGGGGAAAATGGTGCTATCTTAGAGATTCGACTGAGATGCTAACATCAAGATTGAGGAGGAGCCGAGAAAGAGCAATAGAGCACTTCTTTTGGTTATGAATTTTTGGGCGACTAAGCTCTTTCTTTTTTTTCAAGACTGAGGATGGAACATCAGAAATTTCTGGGTTCGCGATGGAGAGTTATGGGGTTTCCAATTGGGATTGGAAGAGAGCAAAAAATTGGGTGCTGATGTACCCTTATGGTGGAAGATAGCAGATAGATTTGATTTTTTTTTATGAAAGGAATTCTTGGGAGGTTATGGTTCATCAGGGGAAATATCTTCATCCAAAATACAGAGTATACGATTTTGGAGTGAGCAAGAAGAGAGCAAGGTATACATGCTTGAAATAGATGAGAGTGCCATATTGAAATCATGGAGCAAGTAACACGAGCTATAGTAAAGACATGTGTAGTGATCATACAATATAGCATTCTTGAAGATGAGCGGGGAATGGGAAGAACGTGGAGGTTTGGAAGGACCAATAATGCAAATACGTTTTGTAGGAGAGTGAGTTCCAGCATCATCACTCTCTCCTTGAGCTCTCTTTGGAGGAGAAATGGGATCAAAATCAATGCTTGGATCAGAGAAGTGTGCATAAGCAGTCAGTGCTCAATCTGAGTGCGTGGCTTCGTCATCTGCTAGATCCTCTGGAAAAGCTTTGGCAAATGTTGGGGCATGGAACCTCGTCCCAGAGGGCTTGGTATTACAGGGATGTGGTGTATTGTTCTTACTAGATGATCTCATAACAGCTTTAGTTTCCTGGACCAGGTTAGTGAGGAGGTGCAGCAGTGGCAAGTCATTCACTAGAGAGTATCACTCCCATAACTAATGTAGGATTAATGAGCCGCTTGACAGAATTAGGCCTTGGAGGCTCCCAGTTCACACTGTGTTGTGAGTTGATCGCTGCCTCAAGAAGTTTCGGTTGATCAGAAGATGGGTGGTTGGTGTTTGAAGGGCTTGTGGTCATGGGCTCCTTGTCTAGACAGTGAGAGACCTCAGAGTTGATATCCGCTGCGATGAACTGCTGTGTAGACGAGGAGGGAGTATTAACAGAAATAGAGGGCTGACCGCCGGAAGTGAGGACACAGGAGTAAGATGGCTCATTAGACAAGGGGAACTAGGATGGTGTGTTGGTGTGGTTAGAGGGGCAGACCTGCAGGATAGGTGGAGGGTAGACCTACTGTCCTTAGGATTTTTTTGGTAAAGTTCTTTGTGGGTGAGGCCCTACTCGAGACCAAACTTGGTCACCAAGTTAAAAATCCTGGCTCTTGTGGAGTAATGTGGGTAAGGGGATCATCAACAGTAACATGTGGGGGCCAAGAGTTTGGAGATGAAAGAACTACCTGGTCTCCATTTTGGTGACCATAGGGTGAGGAGTCCATGACATCATACGCCTGAGAAGGAATATCAAAGTGGGATTCTGGGTTCGGAGAGAGCACTTCCGCATAACTTCCTTCGGAGGCTGTACGGTAACTGGGATCTGGAGAAGACAGAGGGGATTGCACCGACGAGAAAGAAGAGTAGATGTAATGCATTTCAGGGTTTGTTTGTTAGCACCAGGTGAGCTTCATGTTCAAGGTCGAAGTGAAAAAGGTAGACCCTGGTGAGTTTTTCAACTCTGACTTGGCCCACTAGGTTCCAGTTATTATTGACTATCGCCTGTAGCTGGGATTCGCTAAAAGTTTTAACATCATAGAAGGACCCTATAAGCAGGTGTGAAGTTTCCATCTGTTATGCTAAGATCAGGTGTTCGTTGAGCTGTAACAGGGGACCACGACACAGTTGAGACCCGTTGGGTAGAAAGTGGTTAAGGACAGGGGAAAAGGGCTGTGTCATTGGTTAAGGGAACTAGTGGAAGATGAGTTACTGTAACGGTTAGAAAGTTGGGGTGATGGTGAAGAGGAAGCCATAGACACCTTCAATGGAAAACATGAAAGGTAGCTTGAACACATGCAAAAAGATAATAAATGAATCTATCTATTGGAGCCTAATGAGTGTGAATTGACTGGTCCAAATTAAAGTAGCCGGAATGGATTAAATGTGATAAAGATGTTAGAAGAAGTAAAGACAGATGTAAGTAGATTAAGATAGAAGAACCAAAATGATGATGAAACTGTCAGAAGAGGGATGGTCGGAAAAGAGGAACGAGAGAAATATTGAGAAAATACTGACGGCAGAAGGAAACATGTGAAAGCTAAGGAAACCAAACGAAGTCAAAGACTCTAGAGTACTTTGTCATTTCTTTTTCCTACTTACGAATAGTTTTATGCTGCAATTTGTGACTTGAGCATCCAATATTCTCTGCCAAGATCCATCATCGGCGAGTCATCATTTGTTCTTGTTAAGCTTTGCATGTCCTCCAATGTGCTTGTCTAGTCCTACTTAATTTCTATCCATAACAGTTTTGCACCATTCCTAAGGGCCAACTAGCCATCTGATCTGATGGCGTATCCATCAAGTGACTTGCCCAAAGCAACGAAGATATCTCCTCTTCCTCTGCTCTAATATTGCTTCACTCATAAACCATACGTGTCATTGCTGAACGTCGAGTATGTCGCCCTTGCTAAACGCAACAAATCCTTTAGAATTTCATCATTGTTGATCTTATTAATTCGCCTTTGGCTTCACTACATTTGCCTCCAACAAGTAATGCTGATCTGGTTGCCTCGATAACCTAAATGAAAGCATGCATGATTGAAATCTAGTAGGCGCGGATCAATTAGAATCAACATCGCCTATCATCGCGACAATAATCGCGCCTCTCAGCTTCTGCACCTGGTCCTTTTTCTTGTTACTAATCTCTTTGATGTCAGTTGAACTACATAGCTACTGATTTCTGCACTCCCGAACTCTCAATCTTAATCATCCCATCCTATGTCACCAACTACTCTTTTTAGATCTTATTCAGAAAAGTAAAATCTCAAATAACGAGAGTCACAATCTTCAAAGTAAGTGTAATGTGAATACTGCCACTTAAAATTATATCACCTGCTTTCAAAACTACACACGACTTTACAAAATATGATATAGAGTTAGGCACTATTTTGGCTCAAAGATCGTTGCCAAAACATTAGACAATGGACCGAACAAGGATACAGAAAAATAAATGAAAAAATGCACCGCACGTGCACAAAGCATCAACTGCTAAACCGTTAACCTTTTTCTCTTACCCAGGAGCGAGATCTCCTGCAATACCCTCTGTCGTTACCTCCACGCCACCCTCTCTCTCCTCCGCAAATCTCGCTCTTCACAAGCTCGCGGGGAAATGGACGCCGCCAGCAATGTCTCCGACAATGGCAATGTGGAGCCCCGGTCAGCCCTGATCTTTCTCGGCACCGGCTGCTCGAGTGCCGTGCCGAACGCTATGTGCCTGATCCAGCCGTCCGATCCTCCATGTCAGCTCTGCTTCCAGTCGATGTCGATACCACCGGATCGAAACCCCAATTACAGGTAACTTAATTAATCTTAGGTTTCTTAGGGCCTTGTTTTCCATTTCCATTGCATTTTGCTGTTCGTATCAATCGTCGCTATAGATCTGTCAAATGTCAATGAAGGCTGTGTTGGACTAAATCCATTTGTCATGGTTAATTTCAATTTTTGGCCTTTTTAGATTGGACATTGCACTCACTCTCTTTCTCTCTCTCTCTCTCTCTCTCTCACACACACACACACACACAGACACACACATCTCTTTTACAACTAGAATGCGTAATATAGCGACACTAGGAATATGTAGGGGATAAAAGTGGAATATAAGCAGTGACAAAAGGGCTATGGTTTTTCTAGATGTGATTTGTCTATTTTTTGGATATAATCTGACGGTAATAAGGGATATATGTGAGCTTTATCTGCTAGTTCATGACCATAGGTTTGCGTATATTTTAAAATACTTGTTATTGTGGATAGTGTTTGGGGACATTAATGAAGCTACAACTGTTTCGGAATGCCCCCATTGTCAATTGAAAGAGGATAGATAAATTCTTCAAAAAAAGAGACGCCTTTGACTTTATTTAGACAAACCAGTGGTGGTCTTTGGGAGGGTTAGAGAGATTTTTTCCTCCGTTGGTCAAAACAATTTACATCATAATTAGAGTCTTGGAGATTTGTCATAGGGTCAAAGATCCTGTTTTGGGGACAGAGAGTGGAAACAACGTTTGAATCTATGAAGCACTGGTGCAGCACTTGGGGTGAAGCACCAACACCGAGTATGCGTCGGGTGCGTGGTAGTTTTGATTTATTTTTTCAATATTTGAAATTCTGAGTGCTGCTCGGGTGCGTATCCGATGTGTGAAAGCACAAGTTTTGGTCCGATTTGTGAACACCAGGGACCACCAGTAAGGAAATCTGAGAGGAGAGAGGAGACCGGAGAGAAGAAGAAGAAGAAGAAGAAGAAGAAGAAGTAGAAGAAGCAGGAGGAGGAGGAGGAGAAGGAGAAGAAGGAGGAGAAGGAAGTTCTTACCGGCGACCTAAGGTGGCGTGCGGCGCTGTGGCGTGCCGGTTTAGATAAGAGAAGAACATTAGAAAACCCAGATATGGATGTTATCAAATGGGGCTAGAAATTGATTAGATACTTGTTGCCTTTTGACTTCTTGACATATCCACAATTTTGTTATTTCATTTAGTACCCACTTATTACTTAAATTAGCCCCAATACTTCAAAGGAGTAAAAGTAGTACACATACAAACTTCATTGTGTTCAGTTATACAATTTTAATATTTAGAAAATAGCCCATTAAACTTAACAAACTCTCACTACTTTGGTTGAAATATTTATGTTTTTTATATATATCTAATACATATTAAAATTCAAATTGCTTAGAAATTCAATACTAAGTGTATACCGTTAAAAAAATATTTACAAAATTTGTCATATCCTCGCCGCACCCATATCCTAAAATTTCAAAACATACTGTATTCGAGTATCTGCACCCGTGTCGTATCCGCACCCGCACTTGTTTTCGTGCTTCATAGATCTGAATAAATTTAACCAACTTTTTTGAACCTTTTTTATTATTGTTTTTGGTTAGCTTCGCTTCTGTAGCTATACACTATGGCTTATAGACGTTTGGTTATGGCTTTGTAGGTGCAATACATCTCTTCTTATTGACCATTGTGGGAGTGATGGTGAGCATAAGTATATATTGATTGATGCCGGAAAGACATTCAGAGAGCAAGTACTTCGGTGGTTTACGTTCCATAAGATTCCGAGGGTGGATTCTGTGAGTTTACTCTGTCTTATTGTTGTTTCCCCATGTGTACACTAGACTTTTCATTAACCTGTGACAGCAGCGACATTTCATGTGCTTCATCATTTTATCGTGCTTTCCATCTAAGTATTTCCAATATGAATGCTTTCCATGTACATAATTCCAATATGAGATGAGCTTACTCTTCTGTGATGGTGAGTTCCTTTATGGGCATGGGAAACATTTTGAGAGTTAAACAATGTTTAGATACATGATTTCATAGATGTCCTGCCCTAGGTTTCATCGTTCTTTGATGACACGGAAGAACAGGAAAAAGCAAAAAGAGAATAAAAGGACAAGTTTTCTATCCAAAAGGAAAATGTTGATGGACTTTTTAGTTCGTAGATAGGTACTAAATGTAGAAGTTTGATACAGAGGTCTTATATAGGCATTTTATCAGTCCTTTCTGCTAGTGGTCCTGGTGGCTGGCTTCTAGACCTGGCAAACTGGTATATCCGCCGGGTACAGGTAATATCCGGCCGGGTATGGGTAAAAAAATACCCTGATTTTTTCGGGTAGCTTTTTTCTATACCCATACCCTACCTGTGCGGACCGGGTAATACCCGACGGTAAATTCATTTTTTTTATATATTTTGATAGTTAGGTTAAAAAAAATACTTTTTTTTTCTTTTCAGAACACTTCTTGTTGTTCAAAGTATTTTTAATTTCACAAAAATCAAAATAAAATGAAAGAAAATGCGCACAATAATAACCAGCCAAATAACATGACACCTGATTTGCTGATCAATACTAGCAATTCAACTAAACACTCAAGAATGGATATAGCCACAGATCCAAAAATACATTAAAAGCTACATCACAGATAGTTTTCATCATATTAAAAATTACATCACATTAAAAAAATTAATCCAAACGATCTGCGCTCTAAAGGCCTTCCCAATTATGTTGTCGAACAACAAAAATTTAGAACGGAGCTAAAATGGCCGTCGATCTGTGAGCCGTCAGCCGTCGATGACGGATGACAAAGAGGTCCTTGGCTGTCGATCTGTGGGGTTCTGGTGGTGTCAGGGCTGTCGATCTGTGAGAGAGAGGTGGCGGTGAGGCATCGGGCCGTTGATCTGTAAGAGAGAGAGAGGTGGCGGTGAGGCATCGTGGCCGTCGATCTATGAGAGTGAGGTGGCAGTGAGGCGTCGGGGCCGTCGTTCTGTGAGAGAGAGATAGAGAGGTGGCGGTGAGGCGTCGTGGCTGTTGATCTGTGGTGGTTCTTGAATGAGTGAGGGTGAGAGAGATCGGCGTTGGTGTCGCTTGTTTTCTTGTGAACGAGGTTCAGAGAGAAAGAGACAGGGAGGCGGCAGAGAGTTGAGATGAGAGGAGAAAGAGTGAATGAGAAATGATATCTGAAGTGTCACAAACCCTAAAACAAGCCTAGAACCCGGGTAACCCGGGTAATCCGTACCCGGCCCTGGCCTACTGGGAAAAACGGGCCGGTCTGGGTATGGGTCCAATTTTAACGGGAAGCATTTTGGACTGCCCGTACCCGCAAATTCTTAACGGGCCTGGGTGGACCCGCGGGTACGGGTCAAAATTTGCCAGGTCTACTGGCTTCATATTTTTCTGCCGTTCCGCTCTTCACCGTTTTGTTTTCAGTTTAAGACTTATTTGAGTAGTATGACAATATTTAGTCTTAAGTTCTTCACTAGGATTCAATATTGTATGACCATAAAAGCAATTCTTTTCATAGCTTACTTAATTGAAAGAGGTCACAAGTTCGAACTGCAGAAACAACTTTTTCCATTAATTAGCAGGGGTATGGTTGTGCATATCTAAACCTTTGCAGAGCCACCATGCAGGAGCCTTATGCACTGGGCTAGTCCTCTAACCCAATTGAAAAGTATTCACTCAAACTATTGTACTGAATGTCGGTTGCTAGATAAGCTTATCTTTTGACCATGTTGGACCATGATGGGTAGCATAGTGATAATGTGTATAATTTTTATCTCTTTTGTTGCGATATACATTATGGTGAACACAAGAGACGTCTGATCAAATGGCATGTAGCTCTTACGCTGCTAACTTCTTGGAAAGTAATTTCTTACAAGTGATAGACACCCCTTTTCCAGCCAACCCCACCCAAAGCTGATAGGTGCTTCAATATGAAAGTTGTGTTCGATCTGTAGTGTGGAATCATGAATTGAATCTAAACTTTATATTTAAGCGGCGAGTTAGATCAACACAGAATTTAGGAGCTATCCAGGTCGAATGAGTTGACTGTATCTAAAGAAGTAATTTAAATAGTAAAAGACTATGTATGCCATCTTTTATTGCAAAACTGTAGATTCTTCACTAGGATGAAAGATATTATATGATTGTTGAGGTTCCATAACATGTTAAGCTTGAATGATAGTCTGGTGTTGATTTTAATTAGTTCACCTTTCACTTAGAGAAAAGAAATAATTAGTTCAATAACTTGCTTAGTGTTGATGTAATGAAGTCGGCTCATTAATTGAGTTGAATTTAATAATAAGTAAGCTGGGTGAAGAGATATGGAGCCCTTGCAGTCATTCCAAACCTATGATCTTGGCATGAAATCGTCTCTTCCTAGATTACGCCTCTTTTCCTGAAAACTGATGGCCTATTCAAGTGTTTTATGATTGAAGTTTTTGTGCTTGTTCAACAGGATAGAATCATGATCTGAATTCCAACATCATCTCTGCCAATTTCAGAGACATGATGTCTATGTTTGGGAGTTACTTAAAACATGTGAAACATTCAATTATATATTTGTTGCATGGACAATTACGTATTCTGATTTAAAAAAGTAAGTGTTTAATAGGTATTGATGTTACAAATTTTTTAAAAGTAATATAAAGAAATGTGTTTGTGAATTCACAGTATCATGGCTTGTAGTCAGGTTCCTTTACCCTTACATACTTAGCAACCAAGGAACCTGCTTTCTGTTAGCTTATAAGTAGGGCTGTAGCATCTTTGGAGAAGTTTTTTTGTTCGCGGAAGAATGCTATGTCAAAGGGTCTCCAGGAGTGATTCCTAGGGTTTTATCCTCCTATTCTCTTTTTGCTTCTGCTTTTAAGATCCTAGGCATCAGATCAGAGTTCATTTCCCCTATGCTGTCCTCTGTTACTAGAAGGATGTAATGTAGTTGTTTAGGTTATCTTACAAATAAAATATGATGCCATATTTCGTCCTTTTTGGTTAGCGCAATGTATGCTGGTATGATAATGTTCTTCTTTGGTTCTTGATGGCCAGGGTTTACGAAACTGATGCTTATATTATTGCAGATTGTTCTGACTCATGAACATGCTGATGCAGTTCTTGGCCTGGATGATATACGTACTGTACAACCACACAGTCCTACAAATGATATCGATCCTACACCCATTTACCTCACACAGTATGCAATGGAGAGGTACTTACCTCATTATAGTTTTTTGGAGTCCTAGTATTATATATTAGATCCCTTTTGAACACTTTCACCCTGTACTTCCACACCAAAAGATGTAACTATGATACAATGTTGTTGTGAAGCTAGTAGCTTAAATCTCTTTCTTGTATGCAAGACTAAGTCTACCTTTTGATTATCAAGAACAAACTTATAAACAAGATTTAGAATTGCTGGCCAGTTATAAATGAACTATACAGATCTCTGTGGCATTGACAAGTTGCACTCCTCTTGTGCTAAGTAGCTAATAAAGTAGCGTTTTAGGAACAATGTGATATTTTTATGTTTTTATCACATGGTTAAGCAAATACTCACCATGATAATTGTTTCTGCCTTTTGTGGGGAAAAATTGGCTATTGCTTTCCAGCACGTTAGTTTTCTTTTCTTCCTTTTATCATAAATGAAGTTTTAGGCAAAGACTTTAGGCTTTGTGCTGTTACTGTCGCAACTGTATGATGTGGCAGATATTTGGTAGATTATGCTGCATTTTGGGATGTTGAAATATACGATGACTTATTTTTTTTGTGGCTCATTAACATGTGGAAAAAATGGGATATCTAGAGCTTAGTTGCAGGAAACTCCTAATATGGTGACGTTTCTCTCTCGGAAACTAGCTTTTGCGATCCCAAGTTAGGAGCTCCATGGGATCTCGTCCCAAGCTAAGATGGGAATTCGATCCCGCTAGCTGGATAGAGATGCATGGAACAAGTGATAGAATACATGAAAATCAAGCTCTTTTCAACTCAATTCCTTGTTTCTCTCTTCCTTCAAGTCCTTAAAGTTTCCTTGTTTGTTGTTGCTATCTATGTAAACTATGCTAAACAAATGATAATACTCTTTACGCATTTATTTATTCAAGCCGCTCCCAACCTCAGATTCTTCTTGGTGCTTACGCTTCCCCGCCCCCGCTCCAGCTCCCGCACCCGCACTCGCCCCCGCTTTGTGCAACTAAGAACTAGAGGGCCAGTGGTCATGATAAATTGAGGCCTAGTAAACGTACTCCCAAGATTTGATAGAACAGTTATGAGTACATTATTTTCATTCAACTTTAGGCTCTGTGCTGTTACTGTTACAACTGGATGATGTGTGAGATATCTGGTAGATTGTGCCTCATTTGGGATGTTGACATAGACAACAACTTTTTTGCTTTGTGGCTTGTTAACATGAGGAAGCAATTGGATATCAAGGTGGCCAGTGGTTATGATAATTGAGAGCTTGTAAATGTACTCACCAGGCAGTTACGAGTACAGTGTAAAAACCCAAGTACATCAATTCATACCCTATTTGGAGTTACTGAATCCATCTTGATTAGACATGTTGAACCTGTGATCTGCTTGCCGATTGTTGGAAAACGAGTTACTCTATCTGGGAACTGAAAACTAGCATAGGAACTGGATAGTTGAGAGGCTTTTCAGAAAATTGCAGTGTATGGATACATGGGCCAGCTAGGGCAGACCTAAATAAGGCCTAGTGAGGGCTGATGCCCCCATTCAAGTTTGGCCCAAGGTACCCAAAGAGAACTCTGGCCAATTTGTTTATCAATGTTCTAGTGTTACTTAAGAACCAGCCTAAAGAACTTGAACAAACCAGCTTTCAGCCGGCTGTGTATTTAGGATCGGGCGTTTTCTTGCAAGTTTCATGTGGAAAATAGTAGCTCAAAGATGAGCTTCAACTCAGGACCTTATATGAAGCCATAAACTTCGAGAACTGTTTGGTTGCTAAACCATTCAAATGATTTTCAACTTAGCATGTGAAAACTCTTTATATGATACAGATTAGTTGTCTTTTCAGTTGTGAAAAAATACACCTTGCAAGGTAATTGGCACTTCATTTAGACGTTAATATGGAGATCTGGGAAATGACATCTTATGTAGGGAATGCATTTGTTTATCACTTCATGTTTTGTCTTACGCGCCAGCAGTTGTCAATTAACATGCATCCTTTTCCTGATGCTTGTGCATATCCTGCCTATTTGACAGCATTCGAGTGAAATTCCCTTACTTGGTTCAGAAAAAACGCAAGGCCGGTCAGGAAGTGAGACGTGTTGCACAGCTTGAGTGGAGAATAATCGAGAATGACTCTAAGAAGCCATTTGTTGCATCAGGACTAGAGCTTGTTCCTTTGCCAGTTAGTTTCTCCACATTGTTCTTTGCAAGTGTGATTCCAATATCTTAAACTAAGCATTCGTGTGTTTCTTATTGAATTTTGGATGTAGGTGATGCATGGTGAAGATTACATCTGTTTGGGTTTTCTTTTTGGTGATAAATATAGAGTAGCGTATCTATCTGATATTTCACGCTTTCTTCCGGACACGGAGCATCGTGAGTTCGTATTTCATCTCTCTTGTTTGTGGTCATATGCTGTACATCCCATTCTACTGTGTTTCGATACTTGTCTTAAATTTTTTACTTTGCTGCAACAAACATAGATGTGCATTTCTTTGAGGATTTCTATTGAAAGGCCTTTCAGAATTTTCCATAATAGGACAATTTAGTAAGCGATTTGCTTTAGTTTAAATAAGTTATGATTTAGGTTTTGGGATAACTGGGACTTCATCTCAAACTTGGACTAATTTTACTGGAAGGTCTAGGTCTCCTGGTTGAGTCATAACGGTATGGTATTTTCGTATCTTAGTGTACTATGTTCTCTTTTTATCCAAGTTTTACTGTTCTAATATGTACCCATGTAATCTGCACAATTTAATTAGAGATGAATATTATTGAGTTTTGTGTCATTGGCCTTTAAATGCCTCATATCTTGCAAGGGTGAGGCAATTCTATTTTCTCTACTCCTCGGATTCTTTTTTCCTTTTTGTTGCTCAATATTATAGTACATCATTTAGTCAGTTTACCTACATGCACGCGTGGAACGCTGATTTAAGATGATTCCTCTCATTATTTTGGTACTGGTTGGGCACTGACTCACTTTGTTGCCAAGGGTTTCTGGATGCAAGTCCTTGGAAACGAGCATGCTACCTCCTAGTTTTTGTCTTCTAAACCCTCAGCTCTGGATGGCGTGCCATTCTTATTTTTAGTTTTCTGCTTTAGGGCACGTTGGATACTACCCCCTCGGGGATTTTTCTGTAGAGTTGTTCTAATTGTAAAAACTGAGTGATGGAAGGCCATCTTTCTTTTTGTATTTATTGGAGAGTATATGAGTGAATAGTATGTATTGCAAAGAGCATTGGAAAAAGAGAAAGGCATTTGTCACCTTTCAGAGTTGAACAAACACGAGGAACTCAGCACTAACGACACCAAACGACTTTCTGAGTTTGGGGAACAAGAACCCTCTTTAAGCTGACCTAGGAAGCCACCTAATATTTCAATAGCCAAGGGGCATATATCTACTTCACACTAGACCTCTCAACCCCAATTAAACCACCTCAGTCACATAGTTGCAAGAAAACTGTGGAAGTTCTTTTGAGACCTTCGGTACCTCAATTGCATTTCCTGCCTCTTAGTTGATAATAGGACAAAGGTAAGCTTCTCTTCCTTGTAACTGGTAAGGCGAATCTGGAAATATTGCCTCAAGACTACAACCATGCCCAATCAACCACAGAAAATTTATGAATGAGCCTTTTAAGCTTTTTTTTGGTAGTAGCTGAAACTCCAACCCATGTCCATATCCTCCCTTTTACTAAAGTTAAATTTTACTATCTGATTGGATTTGATAGGGGAGAAGACCCCAATTCAATTTCTTGCATGTACTTGCAACAGAACACACACTTACATATTGTAGTGAGAGGGAGAAAATGATCCGAATGCAGATTTCTATATTGTTCTATATTGATCTCTTCGATGTACATAGGATACTGAGAAGTTAAAATAATAATCTTTAGTCTAGCTTTATGTGGGGTTACACAACACATAGCTCTGTGTGTGTGTGTGAGAGAGAGAGAGAGCGAGAGAGAGAGAGAGAGAGAGAGAGAGAGAGAGACGAACATCTAATAAATGGTGGGGTTCTGGTTTAAGCCCGATCAACTCTAGCCCTTGGCTGATATTCCTATATGGTCCATCAATATCAACTTGATAAGATTATGTTGTCACATTATGTATATTGTTTGCAGTGGATATAAATAAATGTTTAATGAAGTTTTTCAAATTCTTTGGTTATGCAGTCATCTCAAAAAATGGTGGCGGACAGTTGGATCTCCTAATATTGGACACACTTTATAAGGTTGCACTCTATTTCTGGAGCTTTGCCCAATATTGGTTTTATTACTTGATGCATGGTCTCTGGACATACATAGAAGAAGCAATATGCTCCGGTCACTCTTAACTATCATACACAAAAAATTTACAGTATAAAGGTGAAAATATAAATCTTCACTGCTGTGGAATTGTCCATAGAAGAGACTATTTTTTCCTATATTTTTGTTGCCCAAGTCCATTGTTCATTTTCTATTTGTCACCATAAGACAAATTGATGCTAATTGGTTTTGGACATTAAAGCTCTTTTGTTTACTTTTATTTGTTTAAATAAGAACCATGACAAATTATGATCTTAGTTTGGTATAAAGTGAAACAAAATGCTTATCATGATGCACACGGAAAGGGCGGCATGATCAGCCTGTCAGATTTGCTCTGGTCCCTGCTTGACTGCTTCCACAGGCTATTCAACAGAGGAACTAATTTTGTACATTTTATGATGCTTGCTATTTTCCAGTTTTTCATTTTTTGATTTAGTATTGATTCTATGCCGGCTCCCAACTTATGCAGAAAGGATCCCACAACGTGCACTTTTGCTTGCCCCAGGTTTGCTTCTACATCTTTTGTCTTTGATCTTTTTCTCCCCTGCATATATTCGTATTTGTCATGCACTGCTTTTTTTCTTTTTACTATTTCTCACCACCTCTATTACCAGACTCTTGAAGCCCTGAAGAAGTTGTGCCCAAAGAGAGCTTTGCTAATTGGGATGACCCATGAGTTTGATCACCAGAAGGATAATGAGTTCCTTACGGAATGGTCTAGAAGGTAAATTGACATGCAAATTTTGCCATTCAATGGTTTCACTAACACATTATGAATGCAGCTAGAACATTTTCCATTCCCCCCCCCCCCCCATTTTGCGGCCTTTCCTGGCGGTCAGGAGGAAGAAGCTTGTATTCAATCACACTTTTGAGTCCTTTGGACTCGTCTGTAAGCCCACGATGTTTAACAAACATAATGATAGTTATAGATAGATGGAAGGAAGGAAAGATACTCATCGTCTAATGATGACTGGGATAGATTTGCATCTTTCTCCCCCTCAGTAAGTGTTTGATGTTTGCAAACTGCCGGAAGCTTAAGTAGCTTTATCGCTGTTGTTTGCTTATAGGGAAGGAATCCCAGTTCAGCTTGCACACGATGGGTTGAGAGTCCCCGTAGACCTCTAATCAGGCAAGTTTTCTTAGTTCACATGCATATCTTGGACACGCTTCTTTATTGTGTTTTGCGCAAAGAATTCACATGCCACTCAGTGAGGTAGGTAGAATCCTTTTAGCAAGTTCCAGATTTATACTCAAAAGTTCTGATTGTGTGGAACTTTTTAATACATGTTTGCAGGTTACTGTAGGAGAACAAGATGTAGCTCAACAATACCTCATTCGAACAAGATGTAGCTCAACAATACCTCATTCGAACAAGATGTAGCTCAACAATACCTCATTCATTCTTCCCCTGTTTATAGAAGGGGAAAGAACAATAGTAGTAGCAATTATCTTTAGTGTCAGAAAATTTGATCTGAGTCAAAGGTTTATGGGCAGAAAGGTGGTTGGAAATGGCTGGATGTGCCGATGCAATTTGTGCTGTGCATAGCTCAATAGGAGCAGATTTCAAGGTGTAAACTTATTACCCTTGAGTTGGGTTGCAATATTTTGAACAAAGTACGCATCCAATGTTGCCTCCCAATGGGTATTTTATTGGTGAGAACAAAGTGTGATTGAATACAAGCTTCTTTAGACTATATTTTACTGTTATTATGGTCAAAGCACAAGTCAAGTGTTTGTGCTTCTTTAGTCATAGACTCCATCTCTCTGTCCCCTCCTCCAAGTCTTCAAGTTCATAGCCTTATACACTCCATCGGCTATTCCTCGCCATTTCGTAAACCTTTCACCTCTTGTCATGGGTTTTGTTGAAAATTACTTATTATTGCTTGGAATTAGAGTATTTTGTAAAGGTAAAATCATAGAATATGTTCAGAAAATCTACGTAAGGACACGTGTATGATTCCTTGAACCTCGAGATCCATAGACTTTTTTATCCTTTTAACTTTTCAGCTACAAAACAACCTAAAACAAAATGGCTTGTGCTTAACCCCAAGATCCATAGAATTTTTGGTAATTTACGTTTCATTTCGCTTTTTTTTTTTGGCTTGTGCCTAAATTTCTTTTTTGTCTATGTCAATGTAAATTATAATAAAAGTATGGAAAGTAGAAGTATGCTTCTTTTTTACACGTTATTGTTAAAAGGGATAAGATGAGCCGTAAATAAACGTGTGATGTATTCAAAGCTTTATCATTGTAATTGTAATTGTAATTGTTGGAGGTTAAATCCAAACAGCCGTCCCAAGAGGGAAAAAACGATGATATGGATGTCATGATGGAACCAATCGATGAGAGTAGATGATACTAAAACGTTGGATCCTTATTCTCTAATAGTTCATTTATCTCATTACTATCCGTTGCATGTCATCTCTATCACTGTTACGATAAAGATGATCTCCTCAAATGTCACTTTTAATTCTGGATATTTCTCACAATGTCAAATCTAGAATTTTCCCAATCTTTTGTCTTTTTTTTCCAGACCGGCTTAGACCAACTTTTTTTTCTAATTAAAAGTTTCTTTTGTTGTGATTACAACAAATTTCCCTGTCCAATCCTTTTATGTCTTTTAGTAAAAATCAACCAAGTGTAAAGAGTTTAATTTGTTATAATTTGAATGATTCTAGTGTAAAAATTCGACTTTATAGGGCTACAGTTTTCTTGGTCATAAATTCATAACAAATCTTAGGACTATATCTTACTGTTTTTATGGTCAAAGCACAAGACAAGTGTTTGTTCTTCGTTTGTTATGGACTCCATCTCTCTGTCCCCCTCTCCAAGTCTTCTAATGTTTCCGTCAAACCTTTCTACTACTTTTTTGCTAATTAATAAAGCTTGAACAAGCCAAAGAAGACCACGCCAGTTTAGCCATGACTGGCTGCATTCCTTGTTTGATATTCTAATCTCTTCAACCAAAGACTTGATTTTGTGGTCCAACTTTCAAAGCACCCATCAAACGCCTTACTTCTTCCTTTTGGGTTCATATTTTAGGAGATCATACGC
Source organism: Escallonia herrerae (assembly GCA_033070095.1). Classification (NCBI taxonomy): domain Eukaryota; kingdom Viridiplantae; phylum Streptophyta; class Magnoliopsida; order Escalloniales; family Escalloniaceae; genus Escallonia; species Escallonia herrerae. The sequence continues at coordinate 9,905 of JAVXUP010003453.1, read as the reverse complement.
ACAAAAAAGGGAGAAAGAGAGGAGAAGAAAAGTAGCAGTAAGGAAGCTAGGAGGGAAAGAGAGAAGAAGTAGAGCATGGCTTGCTTTATTCCTTTCAACAACAGGAATCTGGATATAATCTTCTTCGTGTTCAGGCCAACGGTGGTACTTGTGGATGAACTTGTGGAGGCTCTGAAGCAGTTCTCTTTATGCACCGAGAGCCTTGGTTGTGTTCACAGTGCTATTTTGAGAAGTATTCATGGGAACATGGTAAGCATTTCTACTCTGCTTTTCCACCTTTTAAAGACGGAATCTTGTTTTCCTTAAAAGGTTGCTCTGAAATGACCTGAAGGATCACAGATTTGAGCTACTTTTGTGACTTCTTTTGGATTAAAAATGAACCCTTTTAGAGTAATAACTTGATTAGTTTTTCCATCCAGTGTGTGTCAATAACAATTGTGAGTTGATCTTTTCTTTTCCCAGATCTTGTGGTATGGAGCATGGATGAAGAGATCCAGTGAGAACAAGGAGTTACTAAATACAGACCTTGTAAGTTGATTTTCCAACTAGTACTTGCCCCATTTTGGTTTTGGCCTTTTATCTTTCTACCCAAAGTTAATAGACTTAGTAATGTCCATAGAAATCCATTTACCCCCTTGTTTTGTTTCCCAATTTCAAGTGTTTTCCTGCATCTCTGATCCCTCTGCCTTGTTCTCTCAGCTCTCAATGTTAGCGAACATATCAAGCATGGCCATTTTGATTGATCACAGCTACTTCGAGGCATACGCTGGAGAGTCAAGAGATGGCTCCCCAGCTGCCAAATTTTCCACTGGTGACGCGATCTCCATGAGTGCAGCAGTCATCTCCCCAGATGAACTCAACCAAATCGACTTATCTTACGCGCACTTGGCCCTTTTCAAATCGCGCTTCTTGAAGATGGATGGTGCCGCCGCTGGGGTGTGCCTGAAATCACAAATTAGTCCGCGTGTTGTTTGTTTGTACGTCTGGAAATCGCTTCATTCTTGCTATTCGTGGATCCTTAATTCGGATAACAACTACCGAAAGGCGGTCCTCCCCTATCTTGATGGCCTCTCTCTCGATGTCAAGTACGACATTTTTAAGGTTGTTTATGTCAGCGGCGACAATGTGATCAACTTTCAGTTCTATCCGCCTCATCGCTTGTTGGAAAATGATGTACAAAACGAAGGAGGAAGCCAACTTGTGCAAGATTGAGAGGAAGCTAGATTCTTGATTGCAGCATTTGGGTTCTAAAATTTTGTGTCACTTCAACTTTTCAACCACTTTTCTAAGGGAAATCAAATCGATATATGTTGGCCTCTATGTCAGTTTACTTCTAAACAACTAGTTATTTATGAAATTATACTCGCACATTTTCCTTCATTTCCCATGTTGGACGATGCCTTGAGTTGTGGGAAAATGGCTCTTGCCTTCTTATGTAAATGTAAAATGTTGTCTTGTAAAATACATTGATTGGCTTAGAAACACAGTGCTTTTTTACGTGACAATTCTTTGGTCCAACGCTGGTCCGGGCAACTTCTTCCTGTCCCGTTTTAGAGACGAATATTTCTCCGTATAGGCTCTCGGTAGCATTGCTAATAACACGTGAGCGATACTTATGATATTAGAGACAGGGTATTATTGCCATCAATGAGCTTTAGCGACAATCTTTTGTTGCTGAATAACGGGCTTGGAGCAAAAATTGATTCTCCTATCGATAGTCAAGAATTTAGATAGGATCGAAATAACCCTTTTTTTCTTCTATAAACGACAAAGACAAGCTACCAATGTGGCAGAAAACTTTTTGACTACAAGTCCGATAGTGGCCAAAATTTAATATCCTAGGTGGCAGGATGAGTTAGCTAAGCTTGGGTTGTGAAAATAAGTGGAGTTGTGTTGTCATTCAGAAGATGCAAAGTTTAAGCCCTATGTTCAACTCGGCCCAAAGGAGCCTTTTAAGGCAAAAGTGATGCTTCTGGTCCTTCTCCCAGATGCGGAGGCTTCTTGCCAATTTTGCTTTGACAAGGCACATCGTGAGGACAGTAAAGCACTCGTTCCTACACTGATTATTGCTAATTTGTTAAAATTTAGAGTAAAGCACTCATTCCTACACTTGTTATTGCTAGTTTGTTGAAATTTTAGATATTTGGAGTAACGCGCAACATCAACCCCATAATCACACCAAAGGTTGATTCTGAAACTAGCCATCCATCACACACAAAGATAGTGAGCCATCTTGTGGGATGATAACACCCAATTACGCTACATAAATTCAAAAACTCAATTCTTGTCACGAGATAATGTCTAAATTGACATGACATGTGTTGTTAAAAGTGCATTAACAATAATTTAAACTGAGTAAACAAGAATCATCAAGTGCATAGCCTAATATAAGCGGTTATGCCTCGCAATTTGTTACGTTCTCACCTCTTTGTCATGGGATTTTGTTGAAAATTGACTAACTTATTGCTTGGAATTAGAGTATTATAAAGGTGAAACTCCTAGAATATGTTCAAGAATTCTACGCAGGGGCTCGTGTGTCCTTCCAACTTTTCATCTACAAAACAACATAAAGAAAACGTCAAAGAGTAGGGGCTTAATCGAAATCTTACACTACAGCAGTCGATACACGGTAGAGTACTAGCGAAAGATTCTAGTTAATGAAGTAAGTCTTGTGATCGATGTTAAAGTAAACGTGACATTTTTTTTTAACAACTTATTATACCTTTAAAGCGACAGGCGCAGGTCATGCATCGTACGCAGAAGATCTATATACGTGTGAATGCATCGTACGCTTCGTCGTGTATGGCCTGGCAACGCATTGAAAAATAGTTTAGGGTGGGTCAACTCTTTTGACCCATACTCATAACTAGTATAGTACGCTATGATCAACTGTTGAGCAATTAAGGCTAACAATCTCTCTCTCTCACTACAGAGTCACGCATCATTGTTATTGAATGCAAAACCAACATTGAGAATGATTGGCATTTTTGAATTGCCATACCCGTGAATGAAGTGCTGCCACAGCCAACTTTCAAGTCCATCCATAAGGTTGCAAAATCATGTAGACTTTGAATGTGAATCCCAGTCATCCATGTGCATGGAATTTTTGAAAAGGAAGCTTTTACAAAACCAAAAGTCTCAAAGATTGGTAGAAAAGTTGCAAAATCAAGGGACCCAGAGTGAGAACCTAGAATAGAACAATGCCATTACAGTCAGAAATATGGCTTTCAAATTTGTCTCTTTTCTTCTTTTTTCAAGACACATTTTTCGTCAAGATTTAGAAGCAGGGTTATGAAAGGATGTTCCAACTCTTTTGCTCGAGTACGAGCATCCTTATTAGTTACTCTTAGCATCTTAGCATGTGTTTCATATTTACATTTTTTTTTCATTTTTACAGCACAAAAGACACTATTAAAACTACGGGAATAAGCGTATTCCTAAAATTTCATCTAAAGCAATTTTACAAACCAGAGTTTTACGAAAAGTGAAGAGATTTGCACTTGGGAATAGCCAAGCGATTGTGCCCATGCTTTTCATGGTAAGCGTATCGAGCCAACAACTTCACACGCTCTCTCAATCGCAAAAGCCCTTTGGCTTTGTGAAATATACGGAAGAAGTATATCAAACTTCAAAAAAAAAAACTCTATTGTAGAGTTAAATGAGTTTTACACCGTTAGTATCAGATATGTATTTATTTTCTGAAAACTTGTAAATTTATATTATTGTAGGAGGTGGTGTTGGGGCACTTGTAAATTTTGTGAAATAATGCGAAAAAGCTTTAAAACCAAAGTTTTAATTTATTGGGAATACAAGAAAAAGAAGAGTTGAAATTGGCCGAGCTTAATAGCACACAACTCGGTCACACACGCATTTTATGCAACAAAAGAATTATACATTAACTGTTTATTTAGTATCTACTCTAAAAGTTTAAAAATGCATCCAATAATGTCATCATGTTTAATATCAATCATTTGAATTTTTTTTTGCTGCTATACGAGATATAAGAAGATAGTTAAAATCCATGTCTAGCCATAATCAACGGTCGCTAATATATTTAGTAATATTTTCGCTAATACTTTTTTGTGATAATTCTTTATAATACTTTTTTAGCGTCATTTAGTGACTATTAGTTATTGCTTATATTTGTCTTCCTCCGATCTGGATAACAGTCAAATTCTTTTTTCCTCTCTCTTCTCTCTAGCTAAGAATTAACCCCCCCAAGGCCCAAACCCTTTATTTGACCCGTAGTAAGTTCTATTAAAGACACTAAAACTATAAAGTCATTAACATATATAACTTCTGCAAAAGTACAAATTCGGAAAGATCATTGAAAGCCTAACCTAATCAGGGACCCTATTCGGAACCCCAACTCCAACACTCGTGCTGTCGTGCAGGACCCCAACTCAATTGCTCGTGCAATTTAGGCATATATTCCTATAATATCTTCTAGTGTTGAAATTCTTAATGGTCTAGACATCTTTATTTTTTGTGGTCGCTTTTTTACGGTTTTACGTTTTCGTTCTGGATTCATTTTTAACTATGCAATCGTGAAATTGACATCCCAAATTTACAAAGTTTGGTGTTTTCTCCACTTTTAGGGTGGATTCTAGATCCGGTTGGTTACCATTTTAATTTCTCCGACTTTTTTTTTTCATATTTATGAAATTTTCGTGTTTAGTTACTATTTTCAAATTCTACTTTTGAAAACGCTAAATTCAAATGATATTCATCAATTGCTTGCAATTGTCATATTGAAATTCACCCCGCTCATTTTGCTTTATAAGTGTGTGGATAATGATATTCAAACCGCCTTATAGGACTTCTAAATTTTTTTTTATGTGGGTCATCAAATAATATTATCGTTGCAATTTCGAAAAACAATATTCAATTAAGTTTATGCATGTTTTTTCAATCTTCTGAAATCACATCCTCTCATATTTCCAAAATCATAAAACCAAGTGTACAAAGAAAATAATAACCAAACAGAACAAGTGTCGCGCTAATATGTAAAGAAGTCCAACAATATATATCCTTATTTTGGAAAAAAAAAAAACACACACACACACACACACACACGTCATTATGTGCAAAAACTCTCACTCTGCACAATCACATGTAGCAAAATGAGAAGAGTTGAAATCAACCTATGTTAAGTTCGATAATGACTTGCCAACATAATTTGGTCGGGGGAATTCAGTTTGAATTCAATGTTTTAGTACTTAAACAAGATATACATTGCACATAGTTATCATAAAACTGCCCACCAAAATCAGGTTGGCATTCAACTTTGGGGCAGTATGAGTCAAAATTCGGCCAGGTCCCAGATCATTCAATTCAAATCAAATAAGCGAACAAAGTTGATATATATATATATATATATATATATATATATATATATATATATATATATATATATATATTATAAGTGGCCAAAAAATGCCCTGTGTCCATTCACCAAATGCCGACAACGCAGATCCCCGGAAGAGACATTGAATCTTAAAGGTAAGAGTCCATTCATATTTTTAGCCAGGGACAGCTCGTACCAAAATTCTAGAAATACATCTTCAAGTACTTCTAGAAACCCAAGACAGATATTTTCTTTCATTCCTATCTTTGTGGTTAAAAGTTTAGTCGAAGGTAGGAAAAGAGTATCAAAATATACGAACTGAATTCAATCTCTATTTATACTTGATGTAGAACTTTAATCTCTACCCTCGCCAGTAGTATGAAATACTAAACGATACCAAGTCTCGATCAGAATCAAGCGGATTACAGCGAGATGCGGCAGAAAATTATAGTTATAATACTACATTAAAGTCTGATGGCCAACTCAGAAAGAGTCCATCAGGTGAATAAGAACAGAACTCAATTCTCATTTATAGTCGATTTGGGACTTTAACACCGTCAATGATAAGCATTTTTAAGCTAAACATAGCTTGTTTTCGTTTCGGAATGACTTGTTTGTCACTTGGTTCTTAATAAAACATCCACACAAAAAAAAAAAAACCAATTAAAGTAAAATGTCCGCACTGATGATCATGAAAAACTTTCCTTCCCAAGTCAAAATTAAAAGAATAGCTGGATCTTCTTAACTAATAATATCACTCAATTCCCAAATCCAAAAGGAATGTCAGTCACTCATAATGTTAACGTTTGAGCAAAGTGCAACATCACAGCCCTTCACAGTACATAAAAATCCCCTATTTTCCTTAACTTTCCTACCTCTGTGTGGACTGTGGACGTGGTCAAAGATAGACACTGGCTGGTCAATCTCTTCAATCTTTGAAAGCATGAAAGTTCCCAAGTGGTCAAAGCCAGACCAGGACATATGCACCATGCCGTGCATGGCAAAGCCATGGGCCAGGGACAAAGGGCAAACTACACGTGAATGGGGCACCCTATAGCCACCATTCCACAGTCCTACCCATTGATTAATCATCATAGAGCTTTACATTATGCAGAAAAGAATGTCTTGGACTCACAAATCTAAGCCTTGTTTTGGGGTTTTGAGCTTAAATTACTTGATGGATAATGCTATTTTACATTATTAACAGAGTATGGTGACTCCAGCAGATGGTGATGGAGCTCGACGCCCCAGGATTTACATTTAAAATTGAAAAGCCTTATTCACGATTTACAATGACTAACGGCACTTCCTGTATTTATTTATAAAAAAAATGTTATTTTTGCTATTACATATGCTTTTTTACTCTTTTTTTCCTTAAAGTTATACTTCATGGACAAGTATTGACTTCTTAATGACAGTTTAGGAAGTGGCTTAGCATATCAAGAACTGAAAATAGTTTCTACCTTTGTCTAATCATATTCTACGCAACTATTTGTGTACATGATATATCATCAGTTATTAACATATGTTAATACAAGAATTTACGGTCGTCATTGCACACGTACAACTGTTTATAAATGTTTGTCCCATTATGTTTTTCCATATGTAACAATAGGGCAGGCAACTTTGTTATAAAGACACAGGACTCTAGGGTTTGGACCACCATAGGAGGAGGAGACACATTATCTATTATTTGGAGCCCTGAGCAACATTTGAGGGAGGAAGTGCTTTATGCAAGATTGGTTACTTTGTTGGTAACGGCTTCATTTGGTTTGGTTCAGACATGTTAAATATTTTATAGGCCACTTTTTTCTTAAAAAGTTGAGGCTAAGCCAAGGATACAAGGCATTTGGGCTTGTGGGTAGACAGCCGTTTGATGAGTTTGTTTCTCGATATAGCAATTGGCCTCGTTTGCAGCGTCCTTAGCCTTGGGAAGTGGGTGGCAAAACTTCAGCACCGAACCCTTAAGAACCTAAATTTCTAGTACTGAAGAATAAGTGGCAGCTATGTCAACTTTGGTTGTGGTTTTGTTGTCGTGATTTGGTAGTAACGGAGGTGGTGGTGACGATGGTGTTTGTAAATTCGTGGTAGTAGAAATGTTGTGATGGCGTAGCAGTGGAGATGGTGGCAAGAAACAACATGGAATGGTGGTGGTGGCGGCGGCACCAATAGAATAGTTGCCATGGCATAATATGGTGGTTGCATGATAGTGGCAATGGCATGGCAAGGATCGTTGTAGCGACACAGTGGTGGCATGACAGTAATGGGGATTGCGACGGTAGACAATTTTGGCCAATTGAACATTTATAAGTTTCAAGTGTTGATCCATGATATCTAGTACATCGTTAACTAGAGCTCGCATACGAGTGGTGTTTGGGTCTCCCAGAATCATTTGCAATTGTGAATCTCACGTTCTCTGATTTGTTACATCTCTTTGCGGGAATTGTTATCTTCCTACTTGAAGGGTGGTTGGTTTAGCTCTTAATCGTATTTAATAGTCAATGAGATCGACTCAAAGATGGAGATTGCACAAGTATGGGATGCTTTTAGTGTGTTTTTTTTTTTGCCTTGCTTCTTTTGTAGTGCGAGAGTTCGTTTGGACAGAAGATGTGCATTTGAAACGTTGTCTCGATAATGTAATTGTTCTTTAAGGTAAAGAATTGCTAATTTCAAGATTGAACCAACTCATTTCATTATATCTCGAGTGAGCAGTGTGAATCTTGACCAAGTCTTTGGAATCGAAATTTTCATCTCCCTTCAAGGCATAGTAGTGATTCCCTCCTTTGTAGTACACAATGTTGCTATTGCTCAAAATAAATGAGGAAGTAGGCAGAAGCAGCAAACTGAGAGAAACCCATTTGCCCCGGAAGGATTAGGTCATGAAAAGTGTTACGCATTCATTGGGAAAAATGAAAAGAAAACTGTTGAAAGTGGTCAGTAGGGGCTTGGGGGCATTGGTCATGGTGCCAAAGGGCAGGAGGAAAGATGCCAGATCATGGATTTCAGAACCCCTTACCCTGGTTTTGCCGACACAATTCATTCACTCGATTCATATAATAGAGGGCGTTGGTGAAAGTGTGTACGCAAGTATCTTTTGACTGATTTCGGAGTATGACTTGTACTCTTTTGTATTGTCTCGCGATGGCTTATTTAATTCCTCTTGGAAACCACTCCGTCCGAGGAATTCATAATATGATAATTATAGTGAAGAAGAAGTTTTAAATCAATGAGTTAATATGACTTATACTAGGGTGTATCTTTAAAATGGTTCTTGAACTAAAAATTTTGCCATATTTGTTCAATCTTCAAATTAGTTCATTTTTCACCCAAACAAGGTCAAGTGCTCTTGGCACATTTAAATGGAATTTGTCTAACCGGTACAAAAAACACATTACAAAGTTATCTGTTTCTATTCTTCCTCATACCTCAAACCTCGTTGCCACTAATACACTATATTGCCGAGCCGCCGCCCTTTTGCCAACCATTGCACTAGCTATACCCATCACCACCACATGGCATTTCTCAAACAAATTCGGGAGCAAATCTGGTGGTGAATAGAGGACGATCTCAAAGTTCGTGGGATATCGGCGGTGGCGGCGGTGGTTCTCCATTGTCGGTTGGTTAAGACAGCTGTCACTAACTTCTAGCATGGTTATTGAATGGAGGGTGGAGCAATAACGAGCAGTGCAATGGTGGTTTGATTTGTTGGGCATTATCGATGGAGCATACGACTGTGACTGGGCAATGGGTGGAGGGTGGAATGATCAAGGGCTCTGCGGTGGTGGTTTGGTATCAGTGGTGGTTTTAGTGATGGAGAGTACAAATATGGCAAAGCAGTGAGTAATAGTGGGAGCGATAGAGGGTTGTTCGGTGGTGATTTGGTCGGTGTTAGTATTATGAAGGGCAAGACGGTGGCTCGTGTATTGGTGGTGGAGGTAGCAACGAGGTATGAGAGAGAATAGAAAGAGAGATTTTTTTTTTTATGGTTCGACATAAATACTCCTTTAAATGTGCCCATGTGACCTTTTTGGATTGAAAATATCGATGAGGAACTAATTCTAAGACGGAGCAACGTAGGTGAACTAATATGGCACAATTTGTAGTTTAGGGACCATTTTAGAGACATAGTTCAAGGGACTGAAGTATACTTAATTCTAAGTAAAAATAAATAAAAAGTCCAGGAGAGACTCTTTAGTATTAAAATAAATCGTTGCTGAGACCAACGTGATGGCACAGTGATGGGAGTTTCACTTTCCGGTGGAAGATTGTAGGCACGGGTTCAACGGAATTGAGATATTTAGGATAAAGGAAAGTGATGTTTACGTTGTTCCATTCTAATCAAACAATCAACGGCTGTCAATATACATATGGAGGGGCAAAATCGAAGACCAGAGGGATTCATAGCAATGGAGGAGCAAGGGTTTTCCAATCCTCATGCTTTCATGGTGAGGAAAATAATGTTCAGTTTATCCTAATTAACCAGCGGCCGATAGAGATACGATGGATCACTACCAGAAAAAACGCTACGAACCAATTGTAGGACGCTAATTTATACCAT